>JAJPUD010017872.1:0-30145 GCA_023553655.1 Myrmecobius fasciatus
AAAACATACTTGTCTCTGAACAATGACCCTTTTCTTCATTATGTTGAATACCAGTACTGAACAAGGTTGTGAAAAAGTCTGAAAATATTCAGTGTCTCAAATTAGAGTGGAAAGACAGTGGTTATAGAAGTGAAATCTTGGCAATTTAAAGTCTATTGCACAGTAATCTCCTATCCTTAGCTCTCTTCCTCCCCTCCCTAGTTTTCCCTCCCCTTTCCATCCCCCGGAAATTCCAGCCATTGAGACTTTTGATATAGCAATGGGCATTGTACAAATATTCTTTGGCATCCATGTATAATAATAACTCTAAACCCTGTATGGTAGAAACTCCTTAAACTTTTGGATTACCTAATTGTCACATTTGGGTGAGTTTTCCTGTCTCTGTGATATTGTTTCTGTTGAGTGCTGTATTGGACTGCATCATGGAAACTTCAGCTATGCTGGTGAGAACCTACTCTCTGCATAAATAGCAGCCACATGAGATCTGTTCTTTAACCATGGGGCACTTAAAACAACAGGCTGGAATTATGTAAATGTTTTACTATGTACTTATTTTGCCCAACTTAACTTGTCATCACTTGTAGTAGATAAATTGAAATTCATTTAGAAATGAGGTTTCCTTGTTGCATTGATTGAATCAAAATGAGCAAACCTGACCAGAAATTCCAGTCACTTTGGAACTACAAGTCTAGATTTGAAACTTCTTGGAAGTATTGAGATAGGGAATTGGAGAGAAGGGAGATAGAGAAAGGAGGTGGGAGAATGAGACAAATTCTATCTCAGAATATAAAATTAAGTGGAAAAATAAGGACACAGTGAATATTTTTTAAGTTCCTTTCAAGCCAGAATACTGAGTCATGGAGAGAGAATATTTGAGCTTTTTTGAAGCAATACCTTATTGCAGAGAGATTCAACTCCCTGTGACTGCCATGCTTCTGGCTTAGAAGAGAGAGAGGGTGTGGTAAACTCACAGTTATCCTCTGCTAATATTTCCTATGAAAGGAACATTCACTGAAGATGATGGGAATTTTAGCTAAGCATCAGTGGCAGGTTGCATCCTTTGCCATGACTTGGCTTACTGAGAGAAGTTGTAATCAGGGATATAAAAGATGTATTGAATTACTTTGGAAGACTTTGAGTCAAGTAGAATGATTTCATTTGATTTTTCTCCTTGGGAGGTCCTCTGGGATCCTTAGGAGAAAGTCAAGGTCCTTCTCTTGCTTCCTTCACCCCAGACTCTTGAATGTTTCTGGGTTGCCTCATTGTTTCCATCTGGCTGAAGTGGGTGGGCTGCTTCTTAGTCAGAGTTTATTGGGATTTTTCCCCTGAAATTTGACCACTGAAATCTGTTTAAAACAAGATGCGCTATCTTCCACTATCCATTGTCAAAAAGGTGAGAGTACTACTACTCTTGATTTGACAGCCAACATGAGGAAGATAGTCCCATGCACACATACTTTCTTAGTGACAGATGATGCCTTTGTCTTACCATTTTCCATTGAAATTCCTCTCAAGACTTGGTTGTCTTGGGGATGAAGGGAAAGCTCTTTGAAAAAACCATCTGTACTTGTTCCTTCATTTTCCTCTCATTGAAAAGACAAATAAATAGGAAAGCTGAAAATGTAATTGAAGTAATTTTCCTGAGATGTTTCCTTTGTGTTTTATTGTTTCAAAAATCAGATTTGCCAGACCAGTGTACGCCATATCCCTGTGAAAAAAAAGGAACAGTAAACTGTCAGGATCTGATGGGGACTTTCTACTGTCAATGTAAAACTGGCTGGAGTGGAAGAACTTGTGATCAAGGTAAAAAGAAATGCCTTCTAACTTTCAATATCTTTCTTGCTCACTACTTACCTCACTTAATGGCTTAGGACATAGATGCTACGATAGTGGGTAATGAGATAGAACAAAGTGTTTGGAGTTGAGTTTATTTTGGTTTCAGTCTTAGTCCTTGTGGTTTCTTGCTATGTGATCTTGGTCAAGTCATATAAGCCCTGCTTTTGTTTTCTCACCAGCAAAATGGGGATAATAATACCTTAGTACCTATCTCACAAGGATTGTTATGAACAAAGCCCTTTGTAATCATAAATCACTATTTAAAAGGACAGTAATATGTCCAAGTCTGTTTGAATTTAGAATTTTATTTGTTTGAATGTTTATAAGTTTGAATTTTATTTCCTTTTCTCCTCTTGCTTCCCTTCTGCCAATTGCTATAAAGTGCTGAATCCTTATCTTGCCCCAGGCTCAGGATTCTAACTATGGTCTGAGGCAAAAGAGGGAAAGAAGAAAAATGGAATTCTTTGTACTTCCAGGAGAATGGGAGCTATCTTCAGCCAAGGGGATAGGACCACAGAATATGAGAAGGGAAAAGAAATTATTTTTAAAGTTGGCAACCTGTTTTGTTCCAAGAAGAAAGCGAGTTTTACATGTGTTCCTTGAGTGTCCAGATATTGCTAGTCATGTCAGTCCTGTGTTCTTGTAATTCAAACATCTGTAAAATTCCCAACATGGGACTGACATTATCCAGAAGGAAGAACAGGAAAGCCAAGTGTGGGGTAACAGAACATATACTCGGAGGAGCTTTTCTATCTTTATTTTTTTTATTAAAGCTTTTTATTTGCAAAACATATGTATGGGTAGTTCTTCAACATTGACCCTTACAAAGCTTTCCATTACAAATTCCCCCCCCTACTCTCCTCCCCTCCTCTAGATGGCAGGAAGTCCACTACATGTTAATTATGTTAAAATACTTGACAAATCGAATATATGTATACATTTCTCCACACTTATCTTGCTGTGCAAGAAAAATCGTATCTACAAGAAAAAAAAATCTGAGAAAGGAAACACAATGCAAGCAAACATCAATAGAGAGCATGAAAATGTTATGTTGTGGTCCCCATTTCACATCCCTCTCTCTGGGTGTATATGGCTTTCTTCACTGAACAATTGGAACTGGTTTGAAACATTTCATTGTTGAAGAGAGCCATGTGGAGGAGCTTTTCTAATGCAAAGCCAAATTATTCATGGAAGAAATACTACAGATATAGTTTGCTCAGATTTTAACAAAATCTTTGATAAAGTCTCTCATGCTATTCTTGTGGAAAAGACAGAGAGATGTGGGTTAAAAGAATAAGATTTATTCAGAACTGATTAAATATATGGTGCCAAAGATTGATCACTATTTAATGGCTATTTCCAAAGGAGCCTCCCTTTGGGTGTCCCAAAGATCTCTGTTTGATCAACATTTTTGCCCATAACTTAATTAAAGCCATAGTTGGCAAAAATTCAGGCGACTCAAAGTGAGGCATAGCATCAGATACCAAAAGACAACTAACAGGTTAGAATTAATATTCTCAATTGAATGAAATAAATGTTGATAGATTACACTATTACAAGATGAAGGAAAGTGATTGGACACCAGTTTCTGTGAAGGAGATCTAAGGGTCTGGGGGAATTGTAGGATCAATGTGATTTAACAGTGTGATATGATAGTCTCTCCCCTCCCTGACCTCCAAAGCTATAACTTGATAGTGGGCTTTGAGGGATAAGGAAGAGAGAATACTGTTGTGTTCTATTGCTGTCAAACCCTATCTGGAGAATTGTCATTATGTCTTTGGAAGGATCTTGTTCACCTGGAGGGTTTCCAAAAGAAGTAACCAGCATGATGAAAGGTCTCATGCCACAATAAAGACTGGTGGAAAGAACAAGTGATGTTTAGTCTGGAGAGAAGAGTCAAGGGAAATATAGTAGCCATTTTGAAGGATTTGAAGGAATAGCTTATGGAAGAGACTTTTTCTTAAGTCCCAGAAGAGAGAACTTGGAGAAATCAGTGGAATAGGCAAATTTAGGCTTGGTACTTCCTATCAAAAGAAGCTCCAAATGGAATGAACTGCCTCTGGAGAGAATGGGTTCCCTCCTCCAAGAGGTCTTCCAGCCAAGGCGGGAACAATCACTTGCCTGGAATGTTATGGAGGGAACTCTTTGTGGGCACAGGTTAGACAAGATGGCTTCTGAGGTTCCCGCCAATAAAGAGGTTCTTTGATTTTGAGAAATAGGTCAACATCTAAGGGCTACCCATTAGTGTAAGGCACCGGGGACAGATGTGACATAGAACATATTACTTTATGCCATGGTACCCAAATTTCTACTTTTTGGTCATCCCATCACCTTTGCCTCTGCTTTTAGATATCAATGAATGTAACCACCAGAACGGGGGCTGCAGTCAGATCTGTTACAACCAGGATGGTGGCTTCTCCTGTGGATGTTACAGTGGTTTCAACCTCCTCCCCAACAATAGGACTTGTGAAGGTAAGAACCATTCTGCTCCGACTCCGAGTTGTGAGTCAGTGGGGATTTGGCAATCATGTGCTGAGGTACCCTGACTTTCTCTCTAGATCTCCTTTACCTTCTGTAAGTTTTTCTCGGCAGTTGTGCCTTTCTAATGGCCAGCCTCATGGAATAGGGCTTGCTCTCCCTCTAAGAAGCCGCCAGAGAACTCCAGGACTTTGGCTAATTGTGGGATGAGACAGAGAGAGGGGAGAGGAGCCAGGGGAAAGTCAGTACATGCCTCGGCATGCCAGCGGTTCCTGGGCTCTCTTCTCTAACACCATAACATAAAAATGACTCACTAGAAAATTTGTGGGTTGGAACTGGCCTAGAGGGGTCCAGCTGATCAGCCCTCACATCCTGATTTGGGAAGAGGGGAGAGGCTTGGCAGGGCCAATTGTTATGACTCTTTCCAGTCTCGACGGGCTTATTATACACAAGTTTGCTGTTTTGGCATTGATTCCTATGCTGGGGATGAAACTCACAGCTGGGACATTTTAAGAGGAACTGTGCCAGCATCACAGGGGTCACTGTGCTTGATGCTATCTGCCAATAAAAAACAAAAAACCAATGTGTCTCTCATGTATCCACTCATATCAATGTATGTAACTGTCCCTACTAGGAGACTGCACCGTCCATGGTCTCCTGTCCCTTTCTCAAATATTCTAAACCAAGCTTGATTATCCAGCTGGCTTCTGTTATCCTTGCTTCTTCTTTAGAATGGATGTACCCTTTAAATCTATGTATATACTGAGGGGTGCAGGAGAACCACTCCAGATGGAATATAGCTGTATCCTATTTGCACAAGGTGCCAGGCTTTTAGCATGGCATGAAGTTTACCAGTGAGGTTTATTTTTTCCCCTCCATGAAGTCAGGAAGACGTGAATTCAAATCTGGCCTTAGACATTTACTATCTCTGTGACGATGGGCAAATCATAAAATTGCTAGTTGCCTCAGTTTTCTCCAGTAAAATGGATATAATAGTATCTACCACACAGGGTTGTTATGAGGATCAAATGAAATATTTGTGTTTTTTTTTTCTTAAAGCATTTAGGATAGTACCTGGCACACAGTAAGTACTGTGTAAATGCTCATGCCTTTTCTTCCCTTCCTACATCCTATCTTTATTATGAGGATCCAAAGAAAATTGTTTTACAAACCTTAGAGCATTGCAAAATGATAATTTTGGCCTTACCCTATCATTACTGTTCACTTTACATCATATCCAAGTCAAGGACAATGAAAATTTAAATCTGACAGGTGAATTATTTTGGAAAGATTGCTTTAGGAAAAGGACCCACATGTGCAAAAATGTTTTTAGTAGCTCTTTTTGTGGTAACAAAAAATTGGAAAATGACTAGATGCCCATCAGTTGGGGAATGGCTGAATAAGCTGTGGTATATGAAGGTAATAGAATATTATTGTTTTATTAAAAAAATGATGAACAAGCTGATTTTAGAAAGGCTTGGAAAGATTTACACAAACTGATGCTGAGTAAAACAAGCAGAACCAGGAATACATTATATACAATAACAGCAAGAATATGTAATGATCAACTATAAAAGACTTGGTTCTTCTCAGTGGTTCAATGATTCAAAGCAATCCCAATAAATTTTAAAAAATAAAAAATAAATCCAAAGATAGAAACCTCACATCTGCCATCAGGATCCCATTCTGACCACCTTTTGCTCTTCTAGTCAAGAAGTGGATTGAACATAACATAAAGTGAGTCAGGAGTCTGGAGTTCTTGTATACCTGGTTTTCCTATTAGCCAGATGTGCCAATTTCACTTTCCTGGGACTCAGGGTCTTCACTATTGGACTAGACAGTTGTAAGGCATCTTTCAGCTCCAACATTCATCTCCTCTTCTTATAGTCATTTGTTTCTTTTAAAATTTGGTTTAAGTACCCCTTTTCCCTTTTCTGATCCTCCAGCAGCTACTGACCTCCCCCCAATTCTTTGCATATATTTTAGTTATCTGTTCATGTTTTCTTCTTGCAAAGACTAAAGTCCTTGAGCCCCAAAACTATTTCACTTGTCTTTGTATTTCTGCATATAGTAGACATTTAGTTCTTGAATGAAATATTAACTTATCTATAAGGTTCAATTGAAAAAAACTCTCCTGCTTCCATTTATAATTTAATCTTATTTTTAAAAACCAGCCTCAAAATTAATTTAATAAACATTTATCAGGCACCTACAATGTGGAAGATCCTGTGCTTAGAAATTGAGATAGCACCAACAAAAACATGGAATATTTTTTCTGTTCTCAAGGAGTTTATATTCATGCAGCAGTTATAATAGATTCAGTGATGAGTAAATAAAAATAATTTGAGGAAGGAGGGACCACTAACTCACAATTGTCTGGTATCAGAAGACTTTCATGAATTTGGAGAGTAACAAATTAGCACCTGGAATGGGACAGCTCCTCCTGAAGGCTATAATCAAACCACCTCTTAAGTTTCTTTTTAGGAAGCTAAAGACCTTCATTTCCTTTTACCTTTCTTCAAAAATTTATTTTCTACCAATCTTCCAGTCTTCCTCTTTTCTCTACCCTCTCCAGTCTCTCTGGCTCCCTTTTGAAGTATAATGATCAACAAAGCTTTTCTCTAATTAGGGTCTTGTGTAATGAGAATAGAATAGAAAGGTCACTCCTTGTCCTTGTTTTATGCTCGAGTTTTTAATTTAGCCTGGAATCACAGGCTGTCTTTTTTTTTTTTTTTCCAGAACAGTTTGACATTGCTGACTCATTCAGGTGCAGGTCCTAATGAGCAAGACACTGCCATTGAGATCTTACTTCAGGATACTAATTAGCATAATACACAGTCTAAAGGATTTTTCTTAGATGCTGTGGGTACACATACTCTCACACATTCACAACTTTCTCTTTTCTTTTACCATTTGTATTTTAACTTTGGAATTCCAAATCTATGGACAAGTGAGTCTTGGCAACCTGGGGCTCAACTGTCTTTTCTTTTTCTTGGCATAGGAGGAAAAATCAAAGCTTTTCCACATGCAGTCATTGCCAGCATAATTCAGAAATAGTAAGACAATGCTCTTCAAAGTCAGTGAATCAATAAGGATTTATCCAGAACATCCATGTGCCAAGAGCTAAGTTCTGGGAATACAAAGAAAGGCAAATGAGAGTCCCTGCTCTCTAGAAGCTTACAGCCTAATGAGGGAGACAATTTGCAAATAACTTCATGTAAACAGACTATATAAAGGATAAAATGGAAATAACCAACAGAGAGAAGCCATTAAAAGAAAGAGAGATCAAGAAAGGCTTTCAGTAGAAGTTTGATTTTAGCTGGAACTTGAAGGAAGTTAGAGGGCAAAGATGGACAGTGAGAGAATTCCAGGCATGGGGGACAGTTAGAGAAAAGCCCAGGAATGTCTTTTTCAAGGAGCAGCAAAAATCCCAGTGTTGTTGGTTGACAGGATATATGTGTAGGGCGCTGAACTAGATGTAAGAAAACTGAAATGATTAAGGGAGACAGGTTATGAAGGGCTTTGAACACCAAACAGAAGACTCCATAATTGATACTGAAAAAGTGACAAAGATTCAAGGGAGTTTATTAGTAGTAAGTGACATGATGAGAATTAAACTTCAGGAAGACTGCTTAGCCAAATGGAAGATGAGCTGGAATGAAGAGAAGCTTGTGGCAAGCAGACACACTGACAATTGTCCAGGCATGAGGTGATGCGGGCCCACAATCGGGGAAAGGCAAGGGGGTGGGGAGTAGCAGTGTCAGAAGAAAGAAGGGAATATATGGGAAAAGATACAATAAAGATAAAAATCACAGTCCTTGGCAACAGATTGGATATGGGGGATAAGAGAGTCTAGGATGACACCTATGTTGAGAGTCTAGGTGACTAAGAGGATGGGCTGGAAGTTAGGAAGAGGGAAGGATTGGGGTGAGAGAAATTAGACCAATTAATTGGATCCCACAGAACCTCCAAGGAGTTGTCTGGGTCAAGCATGATTAAAAGTACTGGGAGCAGATAGCTGGTGCAGTGAATAGAGCACCATCCCTGGAGTCAGGAGGACCTGAGTTCAAATCCAGCTTTAGACACTTATTAGCTTACTAGCTATGTGACCCTGAGTAAGTCACTTAACCCTAATTGCTTCCAAAAAAGAAAAAGATCATTGGACTTGGAATCAGGAAGAATTGGATTCAAATCCTACTTTAGCATTAGCTGTATGATCTTTAACATCATTTCACCTTTCTCACACTCAACTTGTCCCTAGTGAAAAAGAGTGATAATTATAGCACCAATCTCATAGGTCTGTTGAGAGATCAGATAAGATAAATATATAAAGTAGTGGGGGATTTTTCTTTGTTTAAAATGTATTTTGATGTTAATGAACAAAAACTGGTTTTCTCTCTCCCACTACCCTCCATCATTAAAAAAACTGTCATAAATATAATAATAATAAAAAAAAGAAAATTCTACCATTGACCATGACCTCTTACCTCTACTCTCCCCCACTCCCCAGAAAGAAAAAAGTCTCATTATGCTCTGTGAGCCCATTGCCTCTCTCTCTGGAGATGGGTAGCAGGCTTCATCACTGGTTCCCTAGAACCAGTATTTTTCTCTGTTGATCTTCTGATTAGCCTGAAATCTTCTTATGTAAAATGTTTTGCCAACATTAAAGGTCTATAGAAATGCTAGCTATCATTATTATTATTATTTCAGTGGTTCCCAGAAAAATAAGGCAAGGAACACCAAGCCTAGTCAAGGTTCCTTCAACCTCAGCTACAGGAGTCAGAGAAACTCAAGACTTAAATTGTCTGGCTTGCTTTGCTTTCAGCACAGGAGATGACCACAGAGGCTGCCCTTTTTAAAGCAAAGACCTTGGGTTGTATGCCCATTTGTTCTGTGGTCTTTGTTGGCAGAGGGTCCAACCTACACAATCTCTCTTCTTTGGAGATTAAGGGAAGGGATGGGGGGAGACTCATGACTAGCAGGGCAGGCTCACTTCAGGTCGCCTCAGTAGATGCAGTCATTCCCTTGTTTTGGTGTCAGCATGAATGCTATTTTCAAGGGGCCTTCTTCCCCTCTGATGGTGTTGAGCTCTGCTGGCAGCCAGAGTTTTCCATTGCTTGCTGCCAATACTACACAGCTGTAAATTCCTTCTGAGTGGAACTCTAAAAGTATTTATTTGACCTAACTCTGATCAGGCTGTTTCTTTCAGCCATTGAGATCACTGTGGTTGTTTGTGGTAAATCGTGAGCAAACACTACTAAAAAGTGAGTGTAGTGAGTGTTAAGAAAAAGAATTTAGGGGTAGGAAACTTGTAAATTGTGGAAATGAGAAAACTGGATAGAAAGGGGTGAGATTGTATAAGAAACTAACTCTGGCCTCTCAACCATTTCTGTCTCCAAGTATGTATCCATTTACAATTATATTCAGCAAACTTATTAAGTGTGTACTCTACCCCCAACAGCACCTACTCTTCTGGGCTTTAGGTAAGAAAATGTCAAGTGATATAGTAGAGAATGCAAATTTTGGAGTCCAGCAGAAGAGCTTTCAAATCTAGCAACTAACACTTTGCCAGTTTTATGACCATGGACATGATAATTTACTTCTCTGGACTCAATTTCCTTATCCATGGAATAAGACTGATAACACCAGTAGAACTTACCTCAAGGGAGCATTCTGGGATGAAAAGAGATAAAAGAATTTAAAGTTATATTTAAATAACAGCTCTTCTCAAGAAGGGTTGCATGGAACTAAAACAATTCTGAGGTACCACCACATACCTATCACGTTGGCTAAGGTGACAGGAAAAGATAATGATAAATGTTGGAGGGGATGTGGAAAAGCTGGAATACTAATATTCCAGTGGAGTTGTGAACTGGTCCAACCATTCTGGAAAGCCCAAAGGGCTATAAAATTGTACATACCCTTTGATTCAGCAGCACTGCTCCTGGGTCTATATTTCAAAGAGATCATAAAAGAAGGAAAAGGACCCACTTGTGAAAAAATATATCAGCTCTTTTTTGTGGTGGCAAAGAATTGGAAATTTATTGCATGCCCATCAATTGAGAAATGGCTGAAAGTATATAAAAGTAATGGAATATCATTGTTCTTTTTTTAAAAAAAATGATTGAACAGGCTGATTTTAGAAAAGCCTGAAAAGACTTACAAGAAGGTTGTATGACATGGTAGACAAAGTGCTTGGACCTTAGAGTAGGGCCAACTTGGGTTCAAATCTACCCTATGATTATTATTAAATCTTTGGGTGCCTCAAGAATCTTCCTACGACTTAAGTACTCAGTCATATAATCAACTAGGTCCAATTATATAGTTGAAAGGAGATCCCAATGCTATTGAACTCACTGATATATCATTATTTTTCCATAAAGTTAGAAAAGAGCAATTTAGGTATCTCTGGATTTCATAAGAAGAATTTGGAAAAAGAAATGAACCCAAAGTCAGGAGAATTAGATTTATGGCCCAGATCTGACACTTAATGGCTATATAAAACATTTCATCTCTTTGAACCCATTTCCTTATTTATAAAATGAGTATATAATAGTACTTATCACATAGGATTGTTGTGAACTTCAACTTAGATAATGTATGTGAGGGGCTTTGCAGACAACTAATTGCAGATCTTCTATTTATTATTATTATTATCATCCACAGGGTTGAGAGCATCAGAGCATCACAGAATTATAGATTTAGAGCTAAATAGGACCTCAGACACCATCCACTCTGAATCCTTCATTTTGTAGATGAGAAAATTAATACCCAAAGATTTTAGGTGATGTGCCCAGTGAAGTAAGTGACAAATCTGGGATTTGAAACCATCTCTTTTGCCTTAGGGCAGCTGGGTAGTTCAGTGAATGGGGCACCAGATCTGGGGTCAGAAAGACTCATCTTCCTTAGTTCAAATCCAGTTTCAGACCTTATTAGCTGGGTGACCCTGGGCAAGTCATATAACTTTGTTTATTTCAGGTTCCTTATCTGTAAAATGAATTGGAGAAAGAAATGGCAAACCATACCAATGTCTTTGTCAGAGTCAGACACCACTCGAAAAAACTGACAACAAAACTTCTCACTTAAAATCTAGTATTCTTTTTTTAAATTTTTTTTAATTTTCAAAATATATGCAAAGATATTTTTCAACATATACTCTTACAAAACCTTGTGTTCCAAATATTTTTCTCTCCCTTCTTCCCATCCCCCTTCCCTACACAGCAAGTAATCTATGTTAAATATGTGCAATTTTTCTATACATATTTCCACATTTATCATGCTGCACAAGAAAAATCAGATTAAAAAGGAAAAATAGTGAGAAAGAAAGAAAATAAAGTGAGCAAATAACAATGAAAAATGTGAAAAATTATGTTGCAATCTCCGTAGTACTCATTTTGGATGCAAATGGTTTTCTCTATCACAAGTGTATTGGAATATACTGAAATCACTTCATTGTTGAAAAGCCACATCCCTCAGAATTGATCATCAGATATTTTGCTGTTTCTGTGTACAGTGTTCTCTTGATTCACTTCACTTTGCATCAGTTCATGTAAGTCTCTCCAGGTTATCCTACTAACAATAATATTCCACAACATTCATATACCACCACTTATTCAGCCACTCTCCAACTGATGAGCATCCACTCAGTTTCCAGTTTCTTGCCACTACAAAAAAAGGCTGCTATAAACATTTTTGCACATGTGGGTCTTTTTCCCTTTTTTTATGTATGTCAGAGATATAGACCCAGTAGAGACACTGCTAGATCAAAGAGTATGTACAATTTGATAGCTCTTTGGGCATAATTCCAAATTGCTCTACAGAATGGTTGGAGAAGTTCACAATTCCACCAACAATGTATTAGTGTTCCAATTTTTCCACATCCCCTCCAACATTTATCATTATCTTCTCCTGTCATTTTAGCTAATCTGAGAGGTGTGCCTCAAAGTTTTCTTAATTTGCATTTCTCTATAATCAGTAATGAAAATCTAGAATTTTTTGGCTGTGAGAAAGGGATGTGTGTGAGAGAGAAAGAGAGACAGAGACAGACAGACAGAGGAACTATAATTTTGCTGAAAGAGATCCTAATAAAGGATTACCTCTAAAGTGTTGAAAATGTGCTGAATTCTGTCTTAGCTACTTGAGGTCATTTAGAGATTAAGGTACTTGGATAGGTTACACAGCCACAGGGTAATAGAGCTGAGAATGTAGGATTATAGATTCATACCTTGAAGCTATGTCTCCTTTCCCTCTAAGGCTTCTCTTTTTTGGTCTAAACATATCTCATTTCATCATCAGATAGATGGGGTCCACTCTGCCTTAGTAGTGAATTTACTGTTCTCCTGATGTTACTCTTGTAGGTTTTTTGCTCTATGGTACAAGAGACAGCAAAGTTTTACTAGCTTATTAATATGAATATAGAGATTTAGAAGAGTTTTTTACTTGTCTAACCGGGTCTTGCTGTCCTAGAGTTAATAAGCTTTATAGATCTCCTCTTTATTTTCTCTGATACAAAGCCTTTGATTCTGCCAGAGTGCATATTAGTATCAAAAGCTTTCAACATCCTAGTAAAGACTATGTAAAGGTCTCTGTGTTGCTCCTCGGATTTTTCCTGTTATTGTTTTGTAGCCAGGATCTTATCAGCTACACTGTGCTCTGATCAGAAACCAGGCCAAGCCTCTGGGTGTACAACATTCTGGGATGTTATCCAACTGAGAAGGACTTTAGCCACTGTATGAGCCATAGCTGGCAGTAAAAGAGTAGTCCCTTTGTAGAAATGATGGCTCTACTGATAACCAGGTACATAAAATATTCCTGGAAGTGACAGGCAAAATTTGGGCTTTTTACAGAGATTGTTGAACTGTTTTTACTAGAGCTTTTTTGCCCAAACTTATCCTCTGTGAAGTTTACAGGATAAGAATTAAGTTCTGGAGAGATAGCCTCTGAGTCTGCATTCTACCTAAGAAGGTGGTATTGATATTGGCAAGGCTAATAGTTGGGTCAGCCAATGAGTGAAATGAAATTATACTGATGCAATTCGGTGGCTGTTCACTACAGACTATATAATGCCTAATTCTTTGCTGAATATAGAGAACACAGAAAAGGTGTGATCCCTTTCTTGAGTGAGCTGGAGTATTCTGAGCAGCCTGTGATGTGATAATCAGCATTATCATATGATCTGCCCTTGGTGGCCATGCTCTGGGACTATGCGTGAGGTTATGTTATTATAAGATCCAAAGCTAGATATGCATCCCTTGTTAGACCAAATCCTGGCCCCCAGTGTTATTTATAGCAAGGCTGTAATGTATTTGAATACCTCTTTCAGATAGGTCAAGACCATCTTTCCATATCCTATAGTGCTTTGTGTCTTTGCTCTAATGGCATTTTTGTGGAAGGGAAACCCATAGGGTAAAACTGACAACAAAATACCCGAAAGCCTTCTGAAATAAGGCCCTAGTGTTGTCCTATTTGGGGGATTTAAGTGATGTCTTGAAGTTGTTTACTTTGGAAGTCTCATCTTTCATTAGTTGGCCCTGGAAGGATAGTCATAAATAATTCCAAAGCCTCCAAATAGGATTGTTGCTACCTCAGAAGAATTACAGGAAACTTCTAACCTCAGCTGCACTCTCTAGGTATTCCCTCTGTCACTCAAGGAATTGCTTCCTTATTCTAATTTCTAGTCATCTGAAAATGAGGTAGAAAACTTCAGTAGAAAAATACTGACAATTTTATAATAATTACTTAAGCAGATGATTTTAGAAGGGTTGACAAATCTACCCTTCAGATCTAGGTGATGAAGACCTAAAAGTTTACTGTGACTATTTGATCTCAGAAGATTGACAGAAGTAATAAACAAACAGAGTTTGAGTGAAAACTCTGATCCACTTTTTCTAAATTGAAACATTCCAGGTTAATATTTTGATGAAGCTCTATGACAAACTTGTGTGCAAGCACATAGCCAATTTGCTCAGTGTCTCTGGAACACTCTGGGTTGTTTTTGGATTGGATCTTGGCTACACAACTGAAAGAGGTATTTTGGTGCCATAGGAAAAGCATTGGATTTGGGTTCAGAGGATCTGGATTCACATTCCAGCTTTGAAAGGCAACTAGATGGCTCAATGAATAGAGCTCTGGGCCTGGTGTCCAGAAGACTTGAGTTCAAATCCAGCTTCACACACTTGACTCTGGACAAGTCCTCTGCCTTAACTCACTGGGGAAGGAAATGGAAAACCACTCCTGTATCTTTATTAAGAAAAGCCCCTGGACAGTGTGGTTATGGTCCATGTGGTCACAAAAGCCAGATATATCTTTGAGCAAGTCTCTTATAATCTCTCTAAATCTTAGTTTCTTCATCAATTAAAAAAAAGGAATTGGCTAAGATAGTTTTCAAATCCTTTCAAGCTCTAAATGTTATGACCTCAAGAATTTGTGATTAGTGATCACAGCCAAAGGCATTTGACCCATCCTATTTATATAGAAGCCAAAGAGAAAGATGATGCCATGGGAGGGGGAAGGGATGATGTAGAAGATAAGATAAACCTAGCAAAGTAGGGCTTCAGATTGAAGAGGCAATGGAATAAGAATCTGGTGAAACTAAAAGCAAACCAACCCTTTTTGAAAGCTTCCAGCTAGCCGAGACCATTAGAAAGTCTTGCAGTAAGAGAGTTAATGGCAATTTGTTTAGGACAAGTGATACAGAAGAAAAAACATTATATGTGGCACTAAAGGATAGTAATTGAGCCTTGTGCAGTGACTCTTAAAACACAAAAAGTGTTTAATAAGTATTTGTTGAAATGGAATGATTCAAGGCAATTCCATTAGATTTAGGATGAAAGTGTCATATTCATCCAAAGAGAGAACCATGGAAACTGAACATGGATCAAAGCATAGTATTTTTACTTTTTTGTTTGTTTTTTTCTTTCTCATGGTCTTTTTTCCCCCTTTGGATCTGATTTTTTCTTGCACAATATAACAAATATGAAAATATGTTTTCAAAAATTGCACATATTTTACCTATATTAAATTGCTTACTGTCTTGAGAAAGGGGGAAGTGAGGGAGGGAGAAAAATTTGAAAAACGAAATCTTACAAAAATGAATGTTGAAAACTATCTTAACGTGTATTTGGAAAAATAAAATACTATTGTAAATTTTAAAAAATAAAAAAATGAATGTTTGTTGACCGACTGACAGAGTACCTATTTATAAGACCTTAGATAAGTAATTTAGTTTCTCTGTAATTTAGTTTTTCTTCATCTGTAAAATAAAGGGGGCTTGGATCAGATCCCCTAAAATTCCTTTTAGCTCTGAATCCATGATTCTGTAATCTTAGAATGTTCCTATGATTGGAGTTACAATTTGACAAAGTGTCTTTTGGGGGTTTTGGTTGCAGATATAGATGAATGTGCGAATGCAAGTACCTGCGGAGAAGCTCGATGTAAGAACTTGCTGGGTTCCTACTCATGCATATGCGAAGAAGGCTACATGTATGATAATAAGAAAAAAGTTTGCCAAGGTACTTCAGAAGCAGCATGTCTCTTCCTTCACCTGGCTCCTTCATTATCCTGTAATACATCCTAAGAGAAATATCCCTGCTCTCTCTCCCTGCTCCATATGCCATTGCTTACTTGTGGCTCACAGTATATACAGTTATTTCAAAACAAGTTGTTCCCTTTTCCAGGAAAATTTTATATTAACCTTTGAGACTGTGCAACTGTCAGAAATGGATTTGGAAAAGGGAATGTAAAGTGAGGATTGGGACCAAAGACCTTCCAGGCTCCAGAACTTTGACTACCTTGAACTTATACCTTCCATATCTTTTTGAGCTACTCCTTTATATATATGAAAACACACACACACACACACACACACTTATATACATACATAAATACATGCACACATATTAATGAAATCCCACTTTGACATGTCTGATATGCATATCTGTAGAAAGTCTTTGTGAATTTCTTAATATTCAAAACTTTGTTTGGGAGTGAATGCTTGGCCAAGGATGGAATGGGCATTGTATCTAATTGCTGAATTTCAATTATCCCATCCAGAAACTAAAGAAAAACAATCAGTATTTGTAATTGTCTCTCTCTCTCTCTCTCTCTCTCTCTCTCTCTCTCTCTCTCTCTCTCACACACACACACACACACACACACACACACACACACACACACAGAGTGTATGGGGAGTGATGAGGAGTTCCCTGGGTCATGTCCTGAGAAATTGGGTGATATTTTCTCTTTGACAATTGTGGACCAGCATTAAAAAGCAAGGTTTAAAAGGCAACAATGAAACTTGGGGATCCCTCTCCCTTCTTACCACTGAAGAGGCTTATCTCCAGTAGTAACCCTGTTTCCCAGCACTTACCTTACTCTCTGGTTATATGGCTTCTAAGATGTGTGCTCATGATACAAATATATACATTGGAACTAAGTGTAAATCCTCAAGTAATTCACAGTGGACGAATTGCTAAAATTTTGTCTTTTAAAATGACCCTTGGATAAGTTTCTTTTGCCACTTTTTAAAGAAAAAGTTAAAAGGGAGAAGGAATAAGGACAGATGAGCTGCCCATGGCCGACAATCAGCTCCTTATTGCTTAGATTGCTTTTGAGGGACTATTTTGTTTCTACAAGCGCCAATACCTCTTTATCTTCCCCGCCTCCCCTTTTGTGGCACGCAGATGTGAATGAATGTGAAGAAAAACTCTGTGAACAGACCTGTGTCAATTCTCCTGGGAGTTACGCTTGTCACTGTGATGGCAGAGGGGGAGTAAAACTGTCCCATGACATGAACACTTGCGAGGTACCTTTCACTTCAATACTTGTACAATGAAAAGCTCCCCCAGCTCCACCTCCTGAACTCCAGATACACAAAGGCCTTAGGAGAAGGGCTCATCACCCCCGAGAGGATTTCTTTCTTTAAAACAAACAAACAAACAAGTAACCCAGGCTGGATTAGAGGGAAAACTTAATTCTGCTTGTAAATGTGGAGAGATGGTCTTCGATTCCTCTGCCTCTGCCGGAGGCTGTAGCTCCTGTACTCACTGGAAATATACTGAGGCATGGTATAAGACCTGCTTCTGCACTAATAATAATGTTTGGTTGTATTTGCAGTATCACTATGGTAACCATGAGCTTGAACCACTGACCAGTGCAGTTAGTTGTAGACCAAAAAGTGTGACACATGCGAATATGCATTTTCTCCTAAATCTGTCACACTTACTCAGGAAGCTAGTCTGCTAAACAGGGCTTCAGTTACACATGTATGCAATTAAGTGCTGGACAATCACACACCTCCAAGGCTGACGGGATTGACTTGATCCACAGCTTTTGCTGTTTACCTGATGCCTCTGAGTAAAGCATAAAAGAGATATGCCTGGGCAAGCAATTATATTTTGCCTTTAAAAAAGAAAGAAGAAATAAAAAAGCAAAATATTTCCAGATGAAACATGCAAGTTGTGTTGATTTTCACAGCTATAAGATACTGGGAAAGTATAACATATGGTTTCTGCAGTCTATTATAACCAAGCTGGGGAGGCAGTGGATACCAGACTAATTCACAGTGATGGCCCCAGGGGCACAATAGCTAGAGTGCTAGAACTAGAATCAAGAAGATCCAAGCTCAGATTTAACTGATTGTGTGACCCTGGGCAAGTCACTTAATTGCTATCTGCCTCAGTTTTCTCAACTGTAAAATGGGGATAATAATGTTACCCACCTATCTCCTAAGGTTTTTGTAAGGATCAAATCAGATAATAATTGTAAAGCACTTAACACAGTGATAGATATTATTATTATTATTAATCAATATTTTCTCCCTGATTATCTCATAAAGCTATAAATCACCATTTTCCAATAGTGGCCCAAGAACCCATTAATTATCTGGCAAAGACTTCTTCGTGGCCCTTATTAAATATCACTACCACACTCCCATTGTTCTCTTCAAATAATATAGTGAGAAGTAGTACATTCTCTTAGAAGCCAGGAGAACTAGATTCTCAGTTGCACTATCTATCCATTAGCTAAGTATAAATTGCTTCATCTTTCCCAATTTAATTTCCTTATTCATAAAAGGAGGTATTTGGATTAAGTCTAGGATGTTTTCTAGCTTTTAATTCTCTGATTACTAAAGCAATAGGTTTCCTGTGTCTGTGACTGACAATGACAACTTTTTTTTTTTTTTTGGACAGGACATATTACCTTGTATTTCTTTTGATGTGGCCAAAAGCGTCAAATCTTTATATCTTGGCCGAATGTCCAATGGGGCCCCAGTTATCAGGCTCCGTTTCAAAAGGTTGCAGCCCACAAGGTGAGGATATGTCAAAAATAAATGTTTAAATCTGTTTTTTTAGTGCAGACACAAATGGAAATAGTGTCTTAAAGGGCCATGGCTTGTAGTGGCCAAAGGAAAAAGTAGTGAAGCTACTCAAATAAATGATCATTGCCCTCAATATATATATATATATATATATATATACTGTCATGCTTGGGGAGTCCTCCTTTCAGAGGTTTCTTAGAATACTTCAGATATTTAGTCATAAATTGAAGTGTGTGCTATTGTGACCATTAAACTATATTTTAAATGTGAGGAATTGAGCTGTAGGGAAACAAACATGGGGTAGTTATGACCTCTGCATAATTCTAATTTGTTTCTTGACACCCTCATGATCAGAGTTGTGGCTGAATTCGACTTCAGAACCTTTGATCCTGAAGGTATCATTTTCTTTGCCGGAGGCCGTCAAGACAACACATGGATAATGTTGGCTCTACGGGCTGGGAGGTTGGAACTGCAACTGAAATACAACGGCGTAGGGAGAGTGACCAGCAGTGGGCCAGTCATTAACCATGGCATGTGGCAAACGGTAAGTACGTACTTTGTTGGGTTGCCATTGATTGAGTTCTCCTAAAGTCCTGCCCTTCGAGGTTGATGGAATTGCTACCACTTCCTAGAAGCTGCTCCAGAGTCATTGTCCTTGCTAGTTTCTTGGAAGTAGTGGTTTGACATTGCTGCAGTTGACCCCAGGCAAATGGATCTAGATTTCTTAAGTGCTTACTATCGTTGAACAGAATCAAGTAAGAAACAGAGAAACTTTTGATCTTTCCCACTTTTCTTCTTTGACACACAGACTATGAACTATATATTTTCCTCCCCTTAACCTCTTTGAATCCTTAGCTTCATCCAAGTCTCAGCCCCAGGATTACCTCCTATAAAGAACTTTACTGACTCCCTTAATTGGTAGTACTCAATACATCCTCACGTTATTTTGTTTTCATTTATCTCTTTACATATTGTAGCTCCTTGAGGACTAGATTTTGTCTTCTATGTGCATCTCAAACACCTACCAAGATGTCTTGCACTTAATAGCTATTAAATAAATGTCTATGAATTGTTTGACATTCACAATCTGACTTTTCAGTTTCATCTTCCACATATGCATTAATTATATTCTTTCTTAAAGCAGAAATTTATCTATTCATTGTTCAATACTTGATTATGCAGAGCTATAAATATTTCTGGCTATTTTTATTTATGTAAATACAAGTTAAGCTTTTTGCTCCTGCTGGAGTTAAGACCGGTACTTCTCAATTGCATCACGAGATTGTTTTGCCTAGGTAGCTGGTATGAAATTTCCTTAGATACAACTTTCCTGGCAAGAGATCTGAATTCTTGTATTTGTAATAGAACGGGTCAATTTGGTCTTAACAAAATAGTATACTTTTTGACAGCAGTTTTTTTTTCTTTTTTTAATAAAAGATGGAAAACCACTATCCCTAAACCTTAAAAAGTAAGATGATATGGAAAATTTCACTCTGAACTGTATTCATAAAGACATTGTAGACATTTGGTAATATTTCCATCCCATCAAGTAATGTCTCATTCCCTTCCTGACCTCTTAAAGTAACAAGGATCACCAAAGCAACAAGAAGGGTGTGTTTCAGCAAAGTTGAAGATAAAAATGTAGAACATCGAGGAACTGTGTACTCTCGAGGAACCAGGGTTTCCAAAAAGTAAGGGCTTTACTGGTCTGTAGACATTTGAAATACTGTTGCTTCTCTATTCTCTTGGACAAAGGTATCACAATTACCAAATCCCTGGGATGGCCCAGGGATCAGATAGCTCTTGAGAAAGGGTTACAGAATGTATCTGATATATCCTCACCCACTGTTGAGTCACAGCTGCCACCACCCCAGCAGAAGTAAACTAATTTAATTTTTGTTTGGGAGTGTGGCAAATTTAGAGGAGCTAGATCTCATTCAGGAGAACAAATGAGATTCTCAGCATAAAGGCAGCCAATCGTTTATAGGGAGGGCCTCTCTGCCCTCTTCCTCTTATTTCTTTCTCTTATGCCATTTATTTTGTTTGGAAAAGACCATATTTGGATATCCCATGTTTGGAAATACCGAAGAACTATATATTAAAAGTGAAATTATTGCATTCAGTCCTTTTTACTTAAGCCTAAAGGAGATGAATAAAACTTCTTGACCCATTTCTCAAAGTTCTCTAGTTTAGCATTCAGAATATAGGTCTGAAGTCAAAAAGATCCAAATTCAAATGCAACCTCAAATACTAGCTGTACCACACCCTGGGCAAGTCCCTTAACCACTGTTTGCTCAAGTTTTCTCTTTCGTAAATAAGAGGTTTGGACACAATGACTTCTAAAGTCCCCACACTCTAAAGACTGGTTCTTGTCCATGTTTACTAATACATCTTCTACAGGCAATCTGCCTTTTATGCTAGATGTCTTTCTCTTGTTCTTTAATATCTTGGGCTACTAATATCTCTTGAGCTGTCCATATGTTTCTTTTGTTGTTGAGAGCTACCTGATATGCTTCTTTTTGAAGTTCTGAGATATTGTCTTGTATGTCATTTCTATGTCAAAAGTTTGACTTAGCAACATACATTACTATTCTATATAATACTATACTATTCCATATCTAGCTAACATTTATATTGCACTTACTATTGGCCGTGTGCTGGGCTACACATGTTACAATTATCATCTCATTTAATGCTCAGAACAACCTTGGGAGGTAGGTGGGTGCTATTAATCATTCCCATTTTACAGATGAGGCAACTGAGGCAGATAGAGGTTCAGTCACTTGCCTATGGTCACACAGCTAATAAGTTTCTGAGACTGGATTTATAAACTCAGGTTTTCTTGATTCCAGACTGGCTCTCTATTCCATGGTACCACCAAGCTGTCTGACAACCATCATGTATCTTGCAGATGGATTATTTATCAATTTAATCTTTTGGAAATCTTGGTGTGACTATGGCATGACTGAGAGAATAGATGAGTTTTTGCTGCAAATCGTTTGGGATCATTGAGAGCATGGTGCTATTTCCCAAAAGGGATCTAGCCCAAGCTCTTCCTAGTCAATTTTAGGAAGAATTTGTTTTCCATAGGTATTTATTGGCTATCCAAGTTCTTGGCTGCTGTGTGACTTTGAACAATTTCATTGCTTTTCTGAGTTTTACTGTCTTCATCTAAAAAATGAAAGGACTAGTATCCTTGAGGTACCATCTAGGTCTAGATTATTGATCTTAAATAGCTTCTAAAGACCATTCTGTTAAATACAAGCACTCTCAGTTACAACTGGGTTGAGTTTCAGACATTGGTCTATAAGTTCATTGTTTGGAAACTGGAATATATTTTCTCATTGAACCCATGTTATCAAGATTCTGAAGCCAACCCACATATAATGCTATTAAGGCAGTACTAATAATAGCCCAGAGTCCCAAGATCGCTTTAGATCCTTAAGCCAGTGTCCCTCTGAGCTCTGAATCCCTCTGAACCTTGGCTAAGGGAGAGAGAGAGAAGTCAGATAGGAGGATGATGGGTCAGTGGAAGTTCTGCTCTCTGGCAAATAGCTTTGGCAGCATAGGGAGAAAGAGCCACATTGAGGGGAAAGGGTGTTTCTTGAGAAATAGCTCCCCAGCAACAGCAAAAGTCCTACCACAGAAGACATTCACAGGGTTGGGTAATAAGAAGGAATTGTTTAGGAAGAAGTGGGGCAGGATAGTTGTGAGTGTTCACATTGAAAGATACTTCATACATTCTGCTCCTAAGTCAGAAACTGCATCCCACCCATCTGTTAACTTCAGCACTTCAGAGATCTAGGACTCTATATAAAGTAATCTTCAATATTCTGTAAGTATAACACAGTTCCAAGCTCATATTCATTTGTTAGTAGCCTGACTTCCCATGGGAGGATCACTGTTAATAATAGCGTGAATGAATGAATTCCTTTTTCCATTCACCTGGCTCAAATGGTTACTCACTTTGGCAAGTAGGGGAGTAGCTAATTCCAAGACTGATTTTTAAAAATAAAAGGAATAGATTGTAAGTGTTTATAGACTGGGTTAGTAGCATTATCTTGGCCTGGATTTAATTCTTATTTGTCTAACCTTATGTAGACAATATGTATTCAAATATTCATTGAGTAGATGTTCATAGCCAAAATGAAGTAAAAATGGTGATTGACAGAGGAAACCACTGGATAAAGGAGGCTTTTTTCTGCTTAGTGTAGTGGGCTCATCCCAGTCTATATCTTTCCCTTGGACCCAGAGGGCTCTGGAGGAGAAAGTGAAGCTGACACTCTGTCACTTCAATACAATTCACTTGCATGTCATGGCATCAACTTCCTGAGGTCATGGTACTCTTAGAGAATTAAGGACAACCAACAGCAGCAATGAAGAGAGCACTGGATTAGTCAGGAAGGCCTAGATTTCAAGCCCAGCTTTTATGTGGAAGTTCCATGTTCAGAAAGGCCAAAGTACTAAGTATTGCATTCAAGCCTATATGATTTTAATACATCCACTTTTTCTCTTTTCATTCTCTTTTTAACACTCTGCAATCCACCTTGTGATTTCATTGATCAGCTGAAACTGCACTCTCCAATGTTACCAATAATCTCCTAATCACGAAATCTAATGACTTCTTCTCAGTTCTCATCATCCTTGATCTATCTGCTGCACTTGACAAAGCCAACCAACCTCTTCCGGTAATACTTTCTCTTCCCTGAGACTTCAGCACACTTCTCTCTCCAGATTCTTCTGTCTGTATAATTGTTGTATCTCAGTCTCCTTTGAATATCCATCCTCCTTATCATTGTGGACAAATGCTAAGATTTCTTTGCTTTTCTTCTTTCCTTCTACACTCTATGACCTCATCAGCTCACATGATTTCATTAATCATCTCTATGTAGGTAACCTCCAGATATATTCATTTATTCCTATTCTCTCTCTCCAGAGTTCTAAACCCATACACCTAATTGCCAATTAGATTTTTCAAACTGAATGTCCTATAGGCATCTCAAACTCAGCATGTCCAATCTAGAATTCATTGTTTTCACTCCACCACTTATCCTCACAAACCCACCCATTTTCAAAATTCCTCCTACTTCTTTCAAGAGTAGTCCATCCTTTGAAACACTTGGGTTTGCAATCTCATTGTGATTTTTCATGATACACTCATCTCACATGATAGATCAGTTGCTTAATCTTGTCATTGCTTTCTCCATAACTTACCTCACATGGGTTCCCTTCTCCCTATCCACATAGTACCACCCTAACTCAAGTCCTAATTTTTTTTTGGGGGGGGGCAGATAAGGCAATTGGAGTTAAATGATTTGTCTAAAGGTCACACAGCTAATGAAAAATATTTGAGATCAGATTTGAACTCTGGTCCTCCTGATTCGGGTCAGGACTGTATCCTATGCCATCTATCTGTCCCGCCCTCATCACTTCTTACCTGAACTATTACTCACCTGAAACTTCCTATTTTCTTTCCATTTGATCCTCTCTCCACTCTAATACACTCCTTTCATAGTTGTCAAAATGATTTCCCTAAAGTTCAAGTCTGATTTACATCATTTCTATCCTGCCCCCTTAATCTGCAAACTCCAGTAATACTCTCCATGGTTTCAGGATTCAAATACAAACACCTTTGTTTAACATTTAAAGTTTTTCATGATATAGCCTCTTTCTACCTTTTTAAGCTTCCTATGCTCAACTTCACCCTTGCTCACTCTCTGCAATCCAATCTTACTGTCATATCATCGAATTCAAATGTTTTTTCTCTTACACAGCCTGCTTTATCTCCTATCTCCATGCTTTTGTACAGATTGTCTCCTTTGCCCAGAATATGCTCATTCCTTGCCTCCACTTGTTGGAATTTCTGATTTTCTTCTAGACTTAACTTAGCTGTCACCTTCTTTATGAAACTTTTCCTGGTACCTCTCCCACAGTGCCCTTACCCCCCAAAATTACTTTATATTTTGTATATACTTGTAAATGTGTACCTTGTTTCTTCTGCCATTAGAATATAATCTCATTGAAGATAAGGAAGTTTTAAATTTTATCTTTGTATCCCTATCTCTTGGCTGAGTGCCTGCACAGAGTAAGTGCTTAATAAATGCTGGTTGATGAATTTAGTCTAAGTTTTAATTTCTTCAACCATGAAATGATAGGATAGGATAGGGATATGATAGGGATAGGGATAGGATATGACAGAGAAGTTTAGAGAGGATAAGATAAAAATAGGATAGAAAAAGAATAGGATAGATGGGATAAGATAGTGATAGGACAAATAGGATAGGACAGGATAGATAGAATTAAATAGGATTGGATATATAGGATAGGATAGGGTTGGAGCTCTTTCAACTCTAAATTCTATGATCCTTAGCTCTAGAGACCAACTGGTTTTACCAGTTATCCTGGGGGATCTAAATGGGCAAAGAATGTAATATCTTTGCCTTAACAACTCTTTGGAATAATCCTTGGAGTATGAGACTCAATTATATTTCAGTGCCTTTCCTAGGATGAATGAATCATTGTATTGGCTTTGGAATTGACTTGGCCCCTTTGGAGAGCCTCAGGACAATGAATGTTTGGGAGTTTTCTCCCATTCTCTATTAGGTCCTTCTCTCCAGAAATGGCTTTTTTTGGGTTTGAGGAAGGGAGACAAAGTGGTGTTGGCTTTGCTATGGGCACTTTCCAAAATTGCAGTTTATACTACATAAGTGGATCAAAATGGCCTTTTGAGGGGATAGTTAAGGCAAAAGCTGAAGTAGCTATGGTTTTTAATTTAGTTATCTTAACTATAACCCCTAATTTGTTACATTTATTTAAGACTATCTCATCACCAGCTATGTGACATTAGGCAAATCATCTAATCTCCATAGCCTTTAGTTTTTTTTTTTTTATCTGTTATACAGAGTGTTAAATTAGATGATCTTTTAAGATCCCTTCCAATTCTAAATGCTATGGATATGCTGCTATTATTGTTGTCATTATTTTATTGTTATTGTTATAATTGGGTTTTTAAATAGAACTAAATCTTGCCAAAACCGAAAATCCTTGAAGCAGGATAAATCCCAAAAGCACCCAAGATTCCAACATCTAGCATGATAGAATGGGAAAGGCCTAGACTTGTAATCAGAGGACTTGGGTCCAGGTCTTGGTACTTATCTTTTTTTTTTTTTTTTTTTTTTATTAAAGCTTTTTATTTGTATAACATATGTATGGGTAGTTCCCCAGCATTGATCTTTACAAAGCCTTCCATTACAAATTTTACCCCCAATCCCCTCCCCTCCCCTAAATGGCAGGAAGTCCATGACATGTTAATAATGTTGAGTTACTTGAGAAGTTATGCAAGAAAAATCCTATCTACAAGAAAAAAAAGAAAATCAGAGAAAGGCAACACAATGCAAGCAAATATCAATAGAGATCATGAAAATGTTATGTTGTGGTCCATATTTCGTATCCCTCTCTCTGGGTGTATATGGTTTTCTTCAGTGAACAACTGGAACTGGTTTCAGACAATTCTTTGTTGCAGAGAGCCATGTCCATCAGAATTGATCATCATGTAATACTGCTGTTGCTGTGTATGATGATCTCCTGGTTCTGCTCGTTTCACTCAGCATCAGTTCATGCCAGTCTCTCCAGGCCTCTCTGAAATCGTCCTGCTGGTCGTTTCTTACAGAGCAATAATGTTCCATAACATTCACATACCATAATTTATTCAGCCACTCTCCAATTGATGGGCATCCCTTCAGTTTCCAATTTCTAGCCACTACAAAAAGGGCTGCCACAAAC
Source organism: Myrmecobius fasciatus (assembly GCA_023553655.1). Classification (NCBI taxonomy): domain Eukaryota; kingdom Metazoa; phylum Chordata; class Mammalia; order Dasyuromorphia; family Myrmecobiidae; genus Myrmecobius; species Myrmecobius fasciatus. The sequence goes on from JAJPUD010017872.1 coordinate 26,414, forward strand.
ATTCTTGCACAGGTGGGGCCCTTTCCCTCTTCTAAGATCTCTTTGGGATGTAGGCCCAGTAGAAACACTCCTGGGTCAAAGGGTATGCACAGTTTGACAACTTTTTGAGCATAGCTCCAAATTGCTCTCCAGAATGGTTGGATCCATTCACAGTTCCACCAACAATGTATTAGTGTCCCAGTTTTCCCACATCCCCTCCAACATTCATCGTTATCTTTTCCTGTCATTTTAGCCAATCTGACAGGTGTGTAGTGGTACCTCAGAGTTGTCTTAATTTGGATTTCTCTGATTGTGATTTAGAGCAACTTTTCATATGACTAGAGATGGTTTTAATGTCATCATCTGAAAATTGTCTGTTCATATCCCTTGACCACTTATCTATTGAAGAGTGGCTTGAATTCTTATATATATGAGACAATTCTCTATATATTTTAGAAATGAGGCCTTTATCAGAACCATTAAATGTAAAGATGATTTCCCAATTTGATGCTTCCCTCCTAATCTTGTCTGCATTAGTTTTATTTGTACAGAAACTTTTTAACTTAATATAATCAAAATTATCTATCTGGTGTTCAATTAGGAGTTCCAGATCTTCTTTGGACATAAATTTATTCCTTCTCCACAGGTCTGAGAAGTAAACTATATTACGTTCCTCTAATTTGTTTACTAAATCACTCTTTATATCTAGATCATGAACCCATTTAGATCTTATCTTGGTATGTGGTGTTAGGTATGGGTCAAGCCCTAATTTCTTCCACACTAGTTTCCAATTTTCCCAGCAGTTTTTGTGGAATAGTGAGTACTTATCCCAAAAACTGGGGTCTTTGGGTTTATCAAACACTAAATTGTTAAGGTTATTGCCTAGATTGTCCTGATAACCTATCCTGTTTGGTACTTATCTTTTTAAGCCTCATAGCAGAATGGGGGAGTTAGAAGAGGAGTAGAAAAGAAAGAATTAATAGTTCTATTCAAAGATTTGATGGGCTGTTATATGTAAGAGAGATCCAGCTTATTTGTTTAGCCCTAGAGGACAGGATTAGAAGTATTGGGAGGAAATTGACCGGAAAGAAATTTAGGCTTCATATCTGGGAAATTTTCTTAATTTGTTGTTCAGTCATTTTCAGTCATGTCCAACTCTTTGTGACCCTATCTGGGATTTCTTAGCAAAGATACTAGAGTAGTTTGCCATTTCCTTTTCTAGTTCATTTTCAGATGAAGAAACTGAGGCAAAAAGAAGAATTTAAATGCTTTGTCCAGGGCCACATAGCTAGAAGTGTCTGAAACCAAACACTTAGGTCTTTTTGATCCCAGGCTTGGCACTCTAGCTGCCCTATGAATATAGATTGTCCACAAAAAATTGTTAATTTGTCCAAATTGATTTCCCATGTTGCTCAGCCTAGGCTGCCTTCCCCAGTAGAGGGTATGGGGAATACACATTCATTTTCATAAGAGGATGGCATTGGAACTAGAAGGAACTTTAATAGTCACTTGGTCCAGCTCTTTATTTGTAAAAGCTTAAATTAAATGACTTAATTGAACTTGCAGAGAAATAAGGGGCAGCATATATATCCAGCTCCACTAACTCTAAATTTTAAAGTCTTTCCACCATATCAGCCATCTAAACTCAATATATGTAAAAAAGTACATGCTTCAATATTATTATTGTCTGAACGACACCATGTCGTTCAGACAATAATAATGACATCAGAACTTAGACTGATCCTTAGATGAAATCCACAAAATTCATGTCTGGGCACAGTGTCCCATGACATGGGAGAACTTCTCCTTTATTTAACATTGAAGACTAACCTCAGGTAGATTTACTGAAAGACAGTCTTGCATCTGTGTTTTCTTACTGCTGGAGTCATGTATTGTACCTTCAGAGAGCCAAAAAGGATGAAGAACATTCTGTCCATCCAGAGGGAAGAAGGGAAATAGATCTCACTCTTAGTTGTTCCAAAGGATGTTTGTTATATATGAAAGTTAAGTTCTGCCTGAGATCTTTAAGGAGAGAAAAAGCACAATGCAATTATGTCTGGGTCTCCTAATCTTTGCTTGATGCTTTTAATACTTAGACATCAGTCTATTTATTCTTTAGTTGAGTTCAGTATCTAAAAAATTGACTTTTTGGTGGCTTGAAAGATTATGTTGTAAATCATGTCTTATTATATTAAGCATATATCATAGTATTGGACAGACCTGCTGTTTCTTTTCAATTGACAGAACCAGCTTTTCTAAGTTCTCAAAATATTGTCCTGGCTCATGGCAAAAATGCATGTTGTTCCTTATGAGTTCATTTGCCCTGAACACAAAAAGGTTGAAACAACTGAAGTTTTAAGCAGTTGTAGAAGTAACTGAGTTTCTATCTTCTCCCCTGGAATTCATTTGCCCCTCTCTGAAGGAAAATTCTCACACTTTGTTCTCCCTCAGATCTCTGTTGAGGAGGTGGAGGGAAATCTTGTGATCAAGGTTAACAGCAATGCTGTTATGAAAATAGCAGTCTCTGGGGAACTTTTTCAGTTGTACCGAGGATTGTATCAGCTGAACCTAACTGTGGGAGGCATTCCTTTTAAAGATAAATACCTCATTCACCCGGTAAGTACCACCATTAATCACTGACTATTAATGAATGTATGTTAGTATGTCCTAGAAGCTGAGACTTGTGTTAGGAAGATACTTTTCCTCCATCTGCCAGTGGATAATATTAACTAAGCTTGGCAAGGGGCCTAGGAAAAGGTGAAAGCTATTTCACCATTTCAAAAAAATCTACCTTTTTAAAGTCATATGAGCTCTCTCTTTATTTCCACTTAGCTTTCAGGGTGAAAGTCACTTAAGATTAAGAGAAAAATAATTTTCTTTCTTTTTTTCAAAAGAGAAATTAGCTTTATTGAACTAAAATTTGGGGGTATATTAGAAAGTTATTCATATCAAAATTTCCATAGAAATAATCTTGATGAGGAAATTTGAAACACTCATTTTTCAAAAAGCTCTTTCCCTTCTTCCCCACCCCCACTCCCACCTGCCTTTGTGGCAATAGACCTTTCACCTTGTTTTTTCCTTATCTTTAATGATCCTTAGATAATTGGCCAAAATTCTCATGAGTGTAAATTTAATTTCCATAACAAAGAAAAAAGCAGCATGAGCATCTAGGGATGCCAGATTGTGAAAGTTCTTGGCTACCTTCCCCAGCTTTTGCTCTTCACAGGTGGTCAGAGGGGAAGCATCGGAGGAATAAGGGAGTGTCAGTTCTCACATTCCCCTCCAAGGCTAGATTCATTCTTTCAAGGTCTCAAGTTCAACTGCAGTAGATACTAGACCTCCTTGGCCCATTAATTTTAGAGATAAAGTAAACAGAAGGCAGTAAAATGAGTTGAATTGATTTGCCTAAGACAGCATTCTGACATGGATAGCATTAGCATTAAGAGGCCCAGAGTTTATCAGAATTTTCCTGTATAGTTTAAACAAAATTAGCTCTAAGAATATCAGGGAACAGATATCTAACACAAAGTTATTTGGCTGTATTTTTTTTAATTACCATCATCTCCGGTCATATTTTTTTGAGGTGGGTACAGATGTTTTACTATCAGTTTTAAAGAAAGAAAAGGCAAAGTACAAAGAACTTCAGTGTATCATTTTTTGGACTTGATTGACAGACCTTGGAAAAATCACATAAGCTTTCTAGGTCTTCTGTTCTTTTTTTTTTTTTTTTTTTTTTTTTTTTTTTTTTTTTTT
>JAJPUD010017873.1:0-15801 GCA_023553655.1 Myrmecobius fasciatus
GAGAGGGATGCGAAATGTGGACCACAACATAACATTCTCATACTCCTTGATTGATGTTTGCTTACATTGTGTTTCCTTTATCTGATATATTGTTTGTGTAGGCAAGATTTTTCTTGCACAACAATGACAAGTTTGGAAATATGTATACATATATTCGATTTGCCAATATTTTAACATAATAAACATGTAGTGGATATCCTGCCATCTAGGGGAGGGGTGGGGAGTTGGGGGAAAAATTTGTAACGGAAAGCTATGTAAGGGTTATTGTTGAAGAATTACCCACACATATGTTATGCAAATAAAATTTAAAAAAATAAAATTAAAAAAAACAATATCCCTATGGGGTAAAACAGCTATCACACCCATTTAAAAGTTGAAGAAACTGAAGCAAATAGTAATGAAATGATTTGCCTAGATACATACAGCTAATAAGTATTTGAAGCCATAGCTTACTCAATCCTTTCTTATCTAACTTCAGCTCTTTATCTACTACTGTGGTAATATGAGGCTATGAGGAAGGTATAGCTTCAGTCAAGAGATTTAATAGGTATGGGCTATTGATATGTGGCAGTTCAGGGAAGGTTTAAAGTATGACAAGGTTCAGGGTTAGAACCAAAGAGGAATAACTGTTTACACACATAAGGAAAAATGCAAACAACTTACTGTCTGGCAAAGTCCTTGTAGGCGGGGAAAAGGAAAGCAACAGAAATAGGAAATGATTGCAAGAGAAATAAATAGCTATTCAAATCTCCTCAGTTATAATTTGTTTCCTTTGTCCAAGAGATTGCCTTATATATTCCTTGGTGTGCATACACACTTATTTAGATAGCACAGATCTATGACATGGTTATGTCTCTCTTTTTTAATTGGGCACATAAATCAATATTTTTGTTTGAACATGCACCTCTAATATATTTATATTTAGAAATACAAAGCAAGATAAAGTTGAAATAATCTTTTATTTTAGAAGCAATTTGGGAGCTATTGCAGTTTAATGAGTAGGGAAATAACATGGTTACATATGAATTTTTAGAAAATTTATTTTAGTATTTACAGAGTTTGACCTAGAAAGTTTAGAGGCCTGATACAAGAAAATTTATTAAGAGGCTTTTGAAAAAGTCTAGATAAGAGTGATGAGAACCTGAACTTGGGTGTTAATCAGGGTAGTAGAGACAAAACATGTATATGAGATCTATTTTAGAGGTATTATTTGCCACATGGAAGACCATTGCTCTATAGCAGCAGTTCTAAGGCCTATGAGTCAAATTCAGCTAACTTTTTTTTAATTGCCCATGAGCTAAACATAATTTTTTGTATTTTAAAATAAAATGTTATGGCACTGGAAAATGCAAAAAAATTTAAAATATTCTTAGCACACAGTCATACAGAAATAAATAATGGGCAGTGGATTAGATTTGAACTTCAGATCATATTTTTTGACCCCTGGTATAATGGAATTTAAAACCATGCCATATTCAATTAAATTTACATAGCATTATAAATAGTCTATTTTATGAAAATCACTGTAGAAACAAAGACAAAAATGAAAACTTTCAGTAACCTCAAGAAGCTTACACTCTACTTGAAAATGTAACATATGGAGACACAAGTGTAAATGGCTATATAATCTGACTTCAGCCTAAATTTAACATTTTATCATATATTATCCCCCTTCATATACTCTATTCTTCAGATTTTCAATTTTTAACTTTTATGAGAAGTATGTGAAAAGTATAAGTAAAAATAATACATGAACTGAATAAAAAGGAGAAACAAATTATATAGGTGATTTGAGTGTTTCAGATGAGTGAAAAATATCAGAGTTTGATACCTGAAAAAGAAATTTTTGAGAAATTGATGATTTGAACAATCTCTTTGTGAAAATATTGACCCAGATATTACTTTCAAGTTAAAAGAGAAGTTTGCCCCAGGTTGATTATGGAAAATATAAAAGATTGTATGGGAAGTATCAGGGGAGAGGATTTATGGAGGAAAACTTAATTTAAAAAAAAACATGTTCAGCAAGATAAGTGAAGATAAATATAGGAGACTGAATTTTGCAAAATAGTTTATTGTGGAAAGATATAATTTTTAAAAATTCTCTCTCTCTCTCTCTCTCTCTCTCTCTCTCTCTCTTTCTCTCTCTCTCTCTTTCTCCTCTCCCCCATGAATACGGTCCCTTCCCTCAATTCAGCAGGAAAACTTATCATAATATCTTCTATAATGCCTAAGTGCTGAACAATTGTTCAGTCATTGAATGAACTACATCTCAGCTATCCTTCCATAAATATCCGGTCTGTTTTATCAATTTATTCCACCATCATTCCATTCTTAAGTTTCAATGCATTGCTCAAGGAAAGTGTAAGTTCATAGATGGAGAAATTAGAGGTGCAATGAGATCCACAAGTAGTAAAGGAATGAGAAAAAAAGCAATATAAAAAGGATAAGTGTGTGGAGTTTGTTTTCAAATGCAGTGGAAAGCCCAGATAAAATCTCTCTTCACTGATCTGACTGTATGCTTTTGCCCTCATGAGTTTCATTTGATTAGAAATCTCCCTGAAGTAACATAGAACAGTAATTTTTATTTGAAATTCATATTTTTCCTTAGAAAATCTCTTAATAAATATACCTAGTTTTATAGTTATCATGCAAAGCTTAAATACAGAATATGTATAAAAACATCACTGTTTCTTGTGAAATTACCAAGTTGGTGTGGTGGTTGCCTGTGAGCTTAGGAGGAAAGAGAGTTTCTTAACAGGTTATTGAAATGGAACTGAATGTGCATAGAAAAAACATGAGCATATAATAACTAATTTTATTTTTGCAATTATTTGTTAGATGGAAGAACTGTTGTGATCTTCTGAGTATCTCTAACCCAGTTGTCATATGGCCACAAACACATGTGTGTTACTGTTATATCTGTTCTTTCCTGAACTTAGAGGAATGAATATTGGGATTGAATAGAACTAAATATTTTACTTGTGAGCTTTGGTAGAGCTCTTAGATGTTCCCAGATAGGAATCTGTATTAACTCTACTTATGACTTAAAAAGCCAAGTGAATAGAAGAGCTGTCATATCTTCACGAATCAGCCTACTATCAAATTGATCAGATGCTAACAAAACAACATATCCTACATCCTAGAGAACAATCTGATCACACTGGCTATATCATGATCAAAAGCAAATCTGATGGGGTTAATATTGGGAGTTATTGCTTTATTTGGTAGCTCACATTCTTCAGATTCTCTAATAGTAGAAAACACATTTTTGTTTGGTTTGAGTTTTTTGGAGATAATCACTTAAGATATTACTATATCTTGTCAGATAATTTCCCATTATAAAACTAATCAATGTGAACTGGTTAACTGATATGGAAGACATGTCAATTCAACAGATGGATGATACTGAGAAAATATTGTGGTACTTGCAAAGGGAAGCATACTGGTAAAGGTATATGTACTATGTCATTGTAAAGATAACCCTAAATCCTCAAGTTCCCCTGGATCACTAATGGAAGAAATAAAAAACTACCTTCTGTGATTCAGTCATTGAAAATTGTGAAGACAAGTCCAGGGTCTTCTATTATACAAATGCCCATAGTTTAGGCAATGAGGCAGATCACAAGCATGATTGAACTTTAATAGGATAAAATCTTTGAGTAGACTACAGCTCTGAATGGGCATAACTTATTCAAAGAAAACAAAATGGTTAAAAGATGATAATGGATAACTAGCACGATATAGTATAAAAATATCCTTGTGAGAATATCTAGAAACCAAGATCATTGTAGGGCTAAAATGCAGAGTAAGAAACATAAGAGTACTTGGTTTAATGAAAGGAGAAACAGAGAAGATTTTGTCATTGAAATATGCTTCCTGAATAGAAAGAGGAAATTTCTGAGGAGCTTAGAAAACAAATCACAAGATCTGGCACAGAAAGAGTATATACTAGTGAAAGGAAATTTCAGTTAAGCAGGACATAATGTTGGAACACCTCTACCAAAGGCAGAGAACTGAATAACATCCCTAACTTCCCTGAGTGATAATTTCATCCTCCAAAGGGAAATTCTATGTCATATAATTTTTAATAAACAAGAGGAATTTGTTGCTGAAATGTAAATAATGGGAACTAGGAATGAGAGGAAGCATTTATTCTCTCTAGAACTTGTGATAGAGAAGTTAAAGTACAGTTTGATGCTGCCTACATTATGAGAAAATAAATTTCAAAAGGATTAAAAGAAAAATATACTATTTCCAGAACTAAAATGGTTCACTTTTTAAATTATATTTATTCCTTCCCTCCTTCCCTCCTTCCTTCCTTCCTTCTTTCTTTCTTTTCTTACTTTCTTAATTTTTTTTATTTCCTTACTTCCTTAATTCCTTCCTTTATTGAGAATGTATATTCCTAGTTTGCTTGGGCCACAGCAACCATTCATGGCTCAAAGTCCAACAGCATGAAATATTTGATCTAAATCTCTAATCTGGGATGATTTGCCAATATTTATACAATCTACTACCCATTTTCAACACCCTCTGTGAGTATCAGATTTTATTTAGTTATAATTAGTTTAAAATAATTTAATTTGTAGCTTCAAGAACTAAAATTCTCCCATGGAAGTCAGTTCAAGGGTGGATAAGTAATATGCAAGAATGAAACACACACAAAAAAAGAATTTCACTGAAAATGAAAAATGGCATTGATCTAAAGATACCAATGAGAATTTTGAGAGAATTTACCTACCAACCAATAATTACTCTAGAGTTCAGATTTTTCCAGTTTTATATCAATAGAATTGATTATAAAACATTATTGTACACTTGAAGGAGAGAGCAGAAAAAGTGGAAGGAATAAAACATGCATACACATAACAAAATGGTTAGAGAGATGGAGAATAATAAAGGATACACTCAACAAGGAAAATGGACTTTGCGAATCATATAGTCTATTCCTAATATTTCATTAATAAAAACGAACAAAAAACCATGAAACCTAATAAAGGAAATAATTGGTTGAAGGCTGCAAAGCCTACAAAAACAGAAATTGAACACAACTTTTTTGTGATTCAAAAACCATTTTTTCTATTATGTAACACTTGTCTATATTAAATATTGTTGCATGGATCTTGTTGTTTTCCTTGTTCATCTAATACTTTTCTAAAGTGTTATAATGTTTACAATGTCTTGCCAAAACATCATTTAAGTTCGGTAGCACATATCAGAAAGATTATATAACAGCTCCCAATGTCATATACAAAAGAAAGTTTTCAAAATTGTTTGCCTTTCATCTAAGTTGCCTTTTCTATATCCCAGTCTATTTAATTTCCTTCTGTCATCTTTCCTAAGGACTTGGAAGCCATTTTTTTCTTTCCTCAGTCTCTTCTGAGACCTTTTCTCATTTTCCTCCAGATCTTGATTATTCTTAAACAATCTGATTTACTTTCCAAACGCTCTTTTTCCCTCTTTCCTTAAGATCTGCACTCTTTACTAAGCCTCTCCTTCCCTCCCTATCCTTCGTGTTTATTTTTGTCATTTTTTTCATGTCTTCTATGTTCAGAATTCTGCATATTTAAAGAGCTACATTTTTTCATAATTTTCCCTAAGTAGATTGTAAGGGTGCTCCAAAAATAGATACACATTTGCATAATCCAAGCCCTTATCTTTTCTTTACTTAGTTTTGTTTGTTTTTGTTTTTAAAATCAGTGGAATTGACATTTAAGACTGTATTTACAGCTTGAAGAAAAGCACCACCAAGATTTATCTACTTACATTAAATCACGAATTAGACAATAAAGAATGGCAGAAACAATGATAACAGGATTTTTTAATGGGCTTAGAATTATCAATTTTGCTTTGGAGTATCTAAAGCTCTACATAAATCAAAAGCATGTTTTTGGTGTTTTTTTTTTTTTTTTTTTTTTTTTTTTTTGAGAATAGATATACCTGGAAAGATTTACCTGAATTGATGCTGAACTGAACAAGCAGAACCAGGAATACATTGTACTCAATAACAGTAAGAATATGTGATGTTCAACTAAGAAAGATTTGGTTCTTCTCAGTAGTTCAATGATTGAAAGCAATCCCAATCGACTTTAAACAGAAAATGCTATCTGTATTCAGAAAAAAACAAAAACAAAAACCAAAAAAACACAACTATGGAGACAATGTAAATCACCCCATGCTATGTTTACTTCTTGTCTTGTTTGTTTTTTTTTTAATCTCTCCCTTTTTTCCTTTTTGTTCTGAATTTTCTCTTTCAACATGATTTGTAAAGCAATGTGTATTAAAAATAGATATTTTTTTTAAAAAGAAGATAGATGTAGCACCCTAAAAGAATACTTAGGCTTCCAAAGTGATTTGCTGCATACTTAAGCAAATATAAAATTTCTATCAATATAGGCAAGGTAGAAAATAGTTGTCATTATACCATGTGATTCATAGATCATGTGGAAAGGTATTCTCTCCCCAGATATATTCCTCCTCTAACCTGTGATCATTAAACCAAATTCTATCAGTTGAAACATTGGCCTTATTCCTTTAATAATACAAATGTTACTTATAAGAAGTAATATCATTAAGCTGTTTTCTGTGTTTGATATTTAGTGTGACTTTATGAATCAGATTCTTTACAAAGTACTGGATAGTTAGAAGCCGATTTTGACTGAGCATAGAGAAAAAAAGAAGACAGTGTTGTATTGATGGTCAAATGAAATGGACTATTTATTGGCAGATTTACTTTGTCTGTCTGGTTAACACAAATACATATTACAGGATCTCATTAGTAATTCACTCAAGGGCAAAATTGTTCTGGTCAATTTCTAAAAAAATTCTGCTGCAACACAAAATATTCAGTAGAGGTCTGGAACTAGATTCAGGAGGGAAACCTTGTTTCAAATGTTGCCTTAGGTGCTTATGTGATCACTGGACAATAGCCTAATTTTTCAAGCCTTATTTTGCTTATCTATAAAGGTGAATAATACCTCCACAACCTTGCATACAAATTGATGGAAGAAGTCACTTAATAAATGTTAGGTTTATGAGTAACAAAAATTTAATTATTTTTATAAAACTACATCATCATTATTTCTTACATATATTTCTCTTTACTAGTACAAGAATATCATTACATGAAATCCACCAAAGACATAATTTTCTTCATTTATGGTAAGTGTTCCTCTATTTGGAATTTTGCATCCATGTGACAACATAATGTCTATTTAAAAATGTGGACTTCTTTACACCAAATAATAACCACACTCTGAATTACTCTTTTTTCTTTATTCATTTTTACTTGAAGGCTCCAGGTATTTTTGTTTGTTTGTTTTTATTATTGTTTTGTTTGTTCTGTTTTTTGGAGAGGAAAGTGCAGAGTAAATACTAGCCCATAATGCAAGTTGATCTAGGTAACTGTATTTTTGGATACAACCAGGATCAGTCCTTAACAAAATTATGAAGCAGAAAGTTGTTCTTTGAAACCATTCCAGTCTCTGGTAGCTCAACTTTAGTTGTCAAAACTCTAACCCAAATACCTTATAAGTATGTCATATATCCCATTCTTTAAAATCTGTCTAATTTTATGTAGCTAATAATATAATCATTTTCCTAGAGATATCCAATTTCATTAAAATTTGTCCAGTCATTTTTAGTCAGATTCTTTATGACCCCATTTGTAGTTTTCTTATAAAAGATATATTATAGCTACATAGGATCATGGAAAGATAATTCTTATAAAGTTCTTTGTAAACTAAAGTGATATACAAATGTTAATTATTATGATACTAGCTATTATAGAGGCAGGTAGGTGGCATTAGGAAGACTCACCTTTTTTGAGATCAAATCTGTTCTCACACTTACTAGCTATGTAACCTCGAAAAAGTCACTTAAAAATGTTTGCTTCAGTTTCTCCATTAAAAAGAGTAGAAGAAGGAAATGGAAAATTAAACTTATATTTTTACCAAGAAGAAAACCCAAGATGGGGTTACAAAAAATACTAACCAACAACAAAAGCTGCTATTTGATCATACATTTAGATCTTGAAGAGATCTTAGAGATCAATCCATCAATACCATTAATGTCCATTAAGTGATTGCTATGTGCCAGGCACTGTGCCAACTCTGTCAAACAGTCTTGTGAATCTAAGAGCTATCAATTTCATCATGCTACACAATGTTCCATACTACCTTCTTATATTTTATGTTTCATAGTTTCTTCTTACATTTATTATCTTATTTGACATTCATAACAAAGCCTCAAGATTGAGTTGAATTAGACTGGATCATTTCTGAAATCCCTTTCACTTCTAAATACCATATCTGAAGTCATGTCAGACAACCAAGTGGATAGGACTATTTTAGTTCTGATATTTCACTTTTTTTCTATTTCACAAATGCAGACATTAAGATTAGAAAAAAAATGAACCACTTGCCCAAAGTCACAGGAAAAGCAAAATAATAGAAAGAAGTTTAGAACTTCTAGTCCAATGCTTTTGCCATCATATTATGTCACCTCTCTGCAGAGTACAACAGTCAAATATATGGAGAAAGCTATGAATGCCATTAATGAAAGAGTTTTGCCATGTATAATGAAAGTGTCTCAGAGATATTTGGAATAGTACAGACATTCTGTCTCTGGTACCAGTATGATATTAATGTGGTTAAAATATTACCCCTTTCCATTAGCTAAGGAGCTGATACTGGGGTCCATTAAAATGTCATTAATTAATCTTGATTGATTAATCATCTTGGTTGATTTCTTGGTAGAGATCCTTTCCAGATGTGATGAAACCATATAAGGGAGATGAGATGTTCAGGGCATATTGATGAGGGAGATCTATTCTTTTACATGAAACTGACAAAGCTGAAAACCCATAATCCTGCTATCATTTTTTCAAAAATCTGTTATGTCCATTCTTTCTTCTTTCCAAGTGAAGGAGATTTAAAAGGACAGGAAAGCCACCCACAGGATAGTCTCTGTTTTCTCTTTCATACTTGGTTTTACAGTCAGCATTTAAAACCTGAAGCATGACCTTCAGAACACAGCCCAGTGGTAGTTGAGATATTGATGCATCCAATAGTTGCACCATATTTTCATGTGTACTTGATGGGATCAGTATTATATAGAAATATAAATTATTGACCTATTCTCGCTGGGAGTAAGTATTCTATACCTTGCCAAGAGTATGAAATAATGAGTGTGTGTCTTCTAGGTGTTCAGGTGTGTGTTTCAACTTTTGCTGCTATTAACTGATTCAATGAATTAGAGGTGTTATCAACTGATTTTAGCAGGGGAAGGAATATATCCATGTGGATGCCCAAACTAAGAGCATTATAAATACTCATAATTCCTCTGTTGGAGAACTCTTAGTGAGAAATATAGCAGATTTGGCTCTGGGATGGTATGGTCAGAGATTTCTTACAATAGTATCAAGGAATAAGATAAATACATTCAAAACTAAAATGGAACATGCTATAATTATCAGGTGAGGGCTTAGGGAGTATTTTTTGAGACAGGGAGCTGTTTAGTACCTCTTCAAATCACATCATATAGAAAACCAGCTGATATGTCTTGTTAGGATCATAGATTTAGAGTGATTTTTAATAACATTCTAATCTATTCCCCAGGACCACTAGCTGGCTCAGTGGCGAGAGCACTGAATTTAAATGTGACTTCAGATACTTGCTAATAAATCACTAAACCTATCTACCTCAGCTTCTTCATCTGTAAAAATGAGATGGAGAAGGAAATGGCAAGCCACATCAATATCTTTGCCAAAAACAAACAAACAAAAAAAAACAGCATATGAATTCATGAAGAGTCAGACATGACTGAAATGACTGGACAACAAAATCTATTATCTTCATTATAAAAATGAGAGCATGAATATCCAAATAGATTAACTAACAAACCCATGGTTACAAAAATACTAAGTGACATAACCAGGTCCACTAACTTGAAATCCAATGTTCTTCCCACTGAACCATAATGTTTTGATATTAAAAGATTCCCAAGAAAATCATTACCATCAGTATTGTTCTAGGCATTCCATAAGATTCCATCAGGTTCCATGTGTTCAAAATCCAATATTGAATAACACATGGGCATCGACAATGTTAAAGACTTAAGGCTTGACTTCCAGGGGTGGAGCCAAGATGGCAGAGATCAGACAGGAGTCTCTGTAACCTCCTCTAACTTTCCCTCAAACCAATAACATATGAAGCCTCTAGACTGATTTTGAAGCAAAAAAATCCACAATATCTGGAGGACAACACATTTCTAGAAGAAGATACTCTGGAAGAACTTCAAAACAGGTCTGTTTTAATTGGGGGGGGAGAGGGCTGCTGAACCCAGACTGCAGCATAGGGATACCAGGGCAGAGAGGTGGAGCAGGGAGCTGGAACAGGAGTCATCACAAGAGTCTGAAGAGGAGTGGGAGCGCTGCGCTTTTCACACACCTGGGAGTCTTCTGCGGACCTCTTGGACCAAACTGTCCTGATTGTGGGCAGGTGGTTTGGAGGGTCTGCCTTTTGGGGGGGATAGATTGTAAACCACTGAACCCCTGATGAGCATTGGACCTAGCTACCATTACACAGCACCCTAGGGCGATCAATCAGTCAGCAGGACTGATCAGCACCTGAAATAATTCAATCAGCAGAACTATCCAGTACTTGAAATAACTCAATAAGCAGAACTGCCCCAGGGCAAATTAAAGCAGCTGTCCCACCCTTGCCTTAAACAGACCTCATACCTTTAAAAAATGAATAAAAAACCAGAAAGAACTCTCACCATAGACAACTTTTATGGAGACAGGGAAGAACCTCAAATCCTGAGGCCCCTAAAGGTAAAGCAATTCCAGAAAAAGCCCCAAAGAGAGACATGAACTTGTCTCCATGTCACAAGGCTTTCTTTGAAGATTGCATTAAGAATCCTAAAAGAGTTAGAAGAAACATGGGGAAACGAAATGAGATCACTGCAAAATAAAATCGAAAAAATGGAAAAAATGGAAAAAGAATGCAATGAACAAAAAAATGTAATTGGTCAATTGCAAAAGGAAGTAAAAACAGTAACTGAAGAAAATAAGACATTAAAAATTAGAATCGAACAATTGGAAATGAATGACTCATCAAGACTTCGAGAATCAGTCAAATAAAAACAAAAACATGAAAAGATAGAGAAAAACATGAAATATCTCCTGGGAAAAACAACTGACATGGAAAATAGATCTAGGAGAGACAATCTAAGGATTATAGGAATTCCTGAAAGCCATGATGAAAAAAAGAACCTAGACACTATCTTCCAGGAAATCATAAAAGAAAACTGCCCTGATATTTTAGATCCAGAAGGCAAAATACATATTGAAACAATCCACCAATCACCTCCTGAAAGAAACCCAAAAATTACGTCCCCCAGAAATATCGTGGATAAATTCCAGAACTGCCATACCAAGGAAAAGTTATTACGAGAAGCCAGAAAGAAACAATTTTTTTTTAATTTTTTATTTTATTTGCATAACATATGTGTGGGTAATTCTTCAACAATAACCCTTACATAGCTTTCCGTTACAAATTTTCCCCCCAACTCCCCACCCCTCCCCTAGATGGCAGGATATCCACTACATGTTAATTATGTTAAAATATTGGCAAATCGAATATATGTATACATATTTCCAAACTTATCATTGGTGTGCAAGAAAAATCTTATCTACACAAACGATATATCAGATAAAGGAAACACAATGTAAGCAAACATCAATCAAGGAGTATGAGAATGTTATGTTGTGGTCCACATTTCGCATCCCTCTCTCTGGGTGTATATGGCTTTCTTCAGTGAACATTTGGAGGTGGTTTGAAACATTTCATTGTTGAAGAGAGCCATGTCCATCAGAATTGATCGTCATATAGTACTGTTGTTGCCGTGTATAATGATCTCCTGGTTCTGCTCATTTCACTCAGCATCAGTTCATGTAAGTCTCTCCAGGCCTCTCTGAAATCATCTTGCTGGTCATTTCTTACAGAACAATAATATTCCATAACATTCATATACCATAATTTATTCAGCCATTCTCCAATTGAAGGGCATCTATTCAATTTCCAGTTTCTAGCCACTACAAAAAGGGCTGCCACAAACATTCTTGCACATGTGGGGCCTTTTCCTTCCTTTATGATTTCTTTGGGATATAAGCCCAATAGAAATGCTGCTGGGTCAAAGGGTATGCACAGTTTGATAACTTTTTGAGCATAGCTCCAAATTGTTCTCCAGAATGGCTGTATCCGTTCACAGCTCCACCAACAATGCATCAGTGTCCCAGCCTTCCCACAACCCCTCCAACATTCATCATTAACTTTTCCTGTCATTTTAGCCAATCTGACAGGTGTGAAGTGGTATCTCAGGGTTGTCTTGATTTGCATTTCTCTGATCAATAGTGATTTGGAGCACCTTTTCATATGACTATAAATAGTTTTAATTTCATCCTCTGAAAATTGTCTGTTCATATCCTTTGACCATTTATTGATTGGAGAATGGCTTGAATTTTTATAAATATGAGACAATTCTCTATATATTTTAGAGATGAGACCTTTATCAGAACCCTTAAATGTAAAGATGATTTCCCAATTTATTGCTTCCCTCCTAATCTTGTCTGCATTGATTTTGTTTGTACAAAAACTTTTTAACTTAATATAGTCAAAGTTATCTATCTGGTTTTCAATTAAGAGTACCAGTTCTTCTTTTTACATAAATTTATTCCATCTCCATAGGTCTGAGAGGTAAACTATATTACATTCCTCTAATTTACTTATAGTATCACTCTTTATATCCAGATCATGAGCCCATTTAGATCTTATCTTGGTATGTGGTGTTAGATGTGGGTCAAGCCCTAATTTCTTCCACACTGGTTTCCAGTTTTCTCAGCAGTTTTTGTCAAATAGTGAATACTTATCCCAAAAGCTGGGGTCTTGGGGTTTATCAAAAACCAAATTGCTATAGTTATTGCCTAGTTTGTCTTGTGATTCTATCCTCCCATAGGGATATTTTTAAGGTTAAATGAGATGATATTTGTAAAGTATGGAAAGCTGGAACATAGTAGGTACTATATAAATGCTTGTTCTTCTATCTTTACCTCTAGAAAAATAATGAATGCTCTCAGTTTCTTGCTGAAAAAAGAGGAGCCTAAGAGAAAGAGGTATATTATTAGAGGAAGCAATATTAGGTAATTGTGAAGAATGGATTATTGATAGATTTTAGTAAAGTGCCTCCATGTTTGATCAGTGATTGACCCAACTATATAACAGAGGTTTCCTGTGAACCCAATACTAGTAGTGTCAACTACATTTAAGGAAGGGCTTTAAAGCTCTACTGACTTTAATCAGTTTAAAAAATTTCATATCCTCCATGTATGCAATGTTAGCAAAATTTCCTAATTATGATGCCCTTTCCATCTGTGGGAGTGGGGAGAGAGATGGGAATTGTAGTTACACTGGTGGTTTAAGAAATCCTTCCTGTTTAGAATATATGCCACACTATATGGCCATACCACTACACTTTGTACCTTTCTTGAAATGCAGAACTGGAGAGTCTCATGCTTTCATGACTGTAAATATTAAATTGCCCATTTCATGAGACTTTGAGCACCTATGTTCCTCTTTGGTACCTCCAACACAATTTTAACACACTAGTATGAGACAAGATGAATCACTTTTTTCCCCTGAGGCAATTGGGGTAAGTGACTGGCCCAGGGTCACACAGCTAGGGAATGTTAAGTGTCTGAGAGCACATTTGAACTCAGGTCTTCCTGACTTCAGGGCTGGTGCTCTATCCACTGTGCCATCAAGCTGCCCCAAGATGAATCGCATTTGATGCTGCCACTGGGGATGTGACCAGATCTCTCCCAAGACCACCTAATTTCTCAGCCCACAACACAATTTTTAAACAATTACAAAAGGCCCTATATTATTAGCCCTAAGTTCTCTCTTAACCTCCTGAATCACATCTACAACTGTCCATTAAACATTTCAAAATGAATGTCCTATAAACATTTCACATCCAACATGTTAAAAAGTGAAATACTGTTTTGTCTCAAATCTTCCTATCTTTCAAACTTTTCTGTTATGATTAAGGGTATCACCTTCATTCTATTTACTCAATTTAAATCCTTGGAGTCATCCTTGACTTCTCTCTTGATTTCTTATTGTTTGTCTCTTTATATCCACTATATCTTGACTATTGTCAAGTGCAATCAAATTTACTTTTGTTACATTTCTTTCATAAACATTTTGCTGACTGTCATCACCTTGTGCCTGGACTAGGGCAATCATCTGCTGGGGGAATTTCCCTTTTTCAAATTTTTTCAAGAGGAACTTTGGAAAATATATTCATTTTCATGTGTACTGATCACTGGAGATAATTTGAAAGTGCTAAAATCATTGAAAACCATTTCAGGGAATTCCACTTGAACCAAATATTTTGGAACTTCCATTTTCAGAAAGATAAAAATTAATTTGTTTTTGATTTCATCATCTTTAAATTGTCGTATTTCATATAATTTCTAAGGTTACTTAGGGTCAAAATTAAAGTCTTATTTTTAAATTTCCTGTTTCTATAAAAGTAATAGTTATTTAAAATTATAATTTTTTTCTGTTAGCTTTTAACTTTTTATCAAAGCATTCATCTTCTGAAGATTTCTCTTAGTACCTTAGGTCTTTCCTTTGATTTATCACATTATATCTTTGTATTATGTGTATCTGTGTACACATAAAATATTCTACATTAGTTTATGATCTTTTTGAGTAGAGCAACTCTTATCATACCCTGAAAATGACATTTGGTTGATTAATGTTTGCTTCATTGAATGTAATTGAATTTGTTATAAGTTTCATTTGATAGCACACTAAGTAGTTTCTATAGTTCTTTCACTAGCCCTCAAAATTATTTAGAAGCTATGAATATCTGCTAAAGCATTAAAAGGAGCATTGGTCAGAGCAGGTTATAGAATCATGAATCAGGT
Organism: Myrmecobius fasciatus; assembly: GCA_023553655.1. Lineage (NCBI taxonomy): Eukaryota > Metazoa > Chordata > Mammalia > Dasyuromorphia > Myrmecobiidae > Myrmecobius > Myrmecobius fasciatus. The sequence continues at coordinate 14,996 of JAJPUD010017873.1, forward strand.
TCATACCTAACTTGATATATCAATATACTCATTCCTGTGATTTTCTTTCCCTATTGAGATTTTGGGGAGAAAGGAGAGGGAGGATTAAGGATACACTTTAGCTAACTGCAGACTTTCATAGAGAGAGTATCATGAAATTAAAATGGCTAATATGCTGTATTCTTCCAGTACAATGCAAATTTGATGAAAGCAATAATTTTCTTTTCTTTTTGCAATATATCCCTTACACATAGTAGATACACACACACAAATTTATGCTAAATTTGTTGAATTAGATTAAAGGATACAGAATGGATTCACATTAATATGTAAATAAAATCTGCTGAACTGATAGCTTCATCAACTGAAAAAAGTTGCAAGTACAGGAAAGGAGCACCTACCAATAATACCATGTTTTCTTTTACTTGCACATAAAAGCTTTGTTTCATCATTTTACATAAGTTGTCCAGGTCTCATTTAATAAGATGTGATGTCTAAGATAATTGTAGGTCATATAAAATTCCAAATAGAACTATAAGAAATGGATTGCTATAATTGGACAATGAAGTCATATATACAAATAATGATAAACATACATAATGTTACAATTGTTTTCTGTATAGCGAAAACATACCCCGATTAATCCAGCCTAAAACTATAGACAATTGTTTTTTTTTTAAATCAGTCAGAGAGGTTGCTTGACATATTTATTCAAATATCTGAATGAATTTCTGCCTGAATCAGACTAAGCTGAATTCATTGGCTGTCTAACATTAGTTAAACACTACTGAGATTTTGTTTAAATTAACATAGAATAGAAATGGACT
>JAJPUD010017874.1:0-18934 GCA_023553655.1 Myrmecobius fasciatus
ACCCCAATTGCCTCAGCAAAAAAAGCAAAAAAAAAAAAAAAAAGAGTCATTTAGAAAGATACATGGCTGCTTATAATAAATATTTGGAAATAAATCACCTACAATGTCTGTGGTAACACTTTTTTTCTAATGCTTTTTAATTTAGCAATATTTTAATTTAATTTAGCTCAAAAGGGTAGTACAATGAGGTAATTCTTAGTTATGCATTCAGAACTAAAAACAAAGCACAGAGTGTTGGTTAAGGTTAATTATCTCAATGTATGGCCCCCAATGAAGGGGATTATAGTTATTAAAGAAGGGGTTTGGAAATGTAAAAAAAATTATATTTACACCAAAGAGCTCTAAAAATCCATTATAATCTTCATAATAATAATGATAATAATAGCTATTATTATTCTAAGTGATATTTGCATGGCCCTACTTTTCTATTTCAACACTTAATCTACATATCAAGTATGTTACAACCCTTATATGGCTTTGTACCTATTTTCAGATAGACTGGATTTTCTATAAATGTTCCCTTAAGCACCAAACAAAATTTGGAGATGAATTTATGAGCAATCAAAGACAACTGGAAGATCAGTATATTTTGAAAGGATATTTTCCAGGCAAATATCAAATTATTTCTGATTTGTAACAATCTAATTTAAATTGTATTGGTCAGAGATTGGTCCAAACCTGTGACTTCATGGATCTCTCCAGGGAAACAGAGGAAATCTAGAGATTTGGAGGCTAATGGTTTTAGTTTGATTTCCAGCTCTGTATTTTACAACCTATGGGATAGGGAAAGTCATCTTATCTTTTTGGAAATCTTTTTAGTAGGGTTCAAGTTCTGACTCTGAAATGTACTGATTATATGACTCTAAGATCTTCCTGGAATCCCCAGGAGCTCTCTATACCAATGAAATCACAATCTCAGTCTATTTCTCTCAGAAGTTCTGTCCACCATACCCTGAAGATGTTCAATAAACATCTAAAACGCAACATATTCAAAACAAAATCCATCATTATTCCCTCTAAGCCCAACCTTCTTCTAAAATTACCTATTACTTTTGAGAGCATTACTATCCTTTCAGTCTCCTTTGTGTTACAACCATGAAGATATTTTTAACCCTTAATGTTAACCACAATAGCTGCCAAATTTCATCATTTCTTGTCATTCCTTTACATGGACTATCCTTCCATGCCTGTTCATCCTTTTATCTCCTCATATCTGTCTCTTAGAAACTTGCTTCCTTTAAGACTCAACTCAAATAGCATACTCTATAGAAGGTCTTTATGTTCCCCACTGTGGTCAGTAATAATAGAAGCAGCAATAGCAGCAGCAGCAAAAGCTACTGCTGCTGCCCCTCTAAGATTACTTTGTATTTACAAGACATGTCAATATCTATATTGATATGGTTAGACATTGATACAAATAACTTTGTATATATGATATGTGGGTCATGGATACAAAGTATAAATATATGTATACATTTATATGTATATATCTTACATACAAAATGTAGATATAGAGTTTATACATACCTATAAATGTATTGTCCTCATTAGAAGAATGTAATCTCCTCATTAGAATTTAAGCTCCTTAAGGATAGAAAGTAATTTTGTTGTTCCTTTGTATCCTCAGTGCTCAACACTGTGCTTGGCACAAAAATAATTATTTATTGGTTGAAATAATGAATGAAATAATTCTAAGGATTTTCTATTAATTAATAAATCAAAGAAATTCAATATATAAACTTAGTCTGTTATTCTGTACCCACTCAGGCCTAAAGTACCTAATCCCAGAGCACTCCCAAACACTTCCTATTAAAAATTAAAAATTAAAAAAAGAAAATTATGGTCAGATTATTTTCAGTTACAACTTCAATTAATATATAGCAGTGGTTGGAAAGGATCTGACTTTTAGGAAATTTACCATGACCTTTTGCTTCCTCCTCAGAAACCAGGTGAAAAATGCCACCAACACCTGCAAGTCATAGATTAGATGCAGAACTTTCTACCTTTTAAATTCTGCTCTTTACTCTCTGAGGTTTTTTCTCCTCTTCTTCCTGAGTTGGAATGGAGATATGTGGTGTACTAACTAAAGAGTCTGTGCTAAGTACTTTGCTCTCATGTTGCAAGACATTTTAATTTTAAAAGAATTATGTTCCTTCAAAAAACCCTCCCTTTTATGATATGTCCTTCCATGGAAAAGGATTTTTGAGATTATAGTTTTCACTTTAAAGTGTTTCAAGGGGATGTTTTGAATGGCAAACATATGCTTCAAATCTGGGGGTTGGTGGGGGTAGGGTATGCAGTGTATCTTTGGGAATGATTAGCCACATCTAGTAGCCATCTCAAATCTAAGCAAAGAAAGTGAAGTGTATGAGGATCAAAGCAACAATCCAATTTACCCTGTGCCTATCTGGCATCCCATCCCCAGAAGAGGGGTGGGTAAACCAATCTAGAGGACCAAAATTATTAAATCCCTTCTAATAAATGGCATATACTCACAAGAACATGTTTAACCTGGGTGGGATATGCCCTGTTGTTTTGACCTTCACAACAATTGGGTGTAAAACATTGAGTAAACACCTTGCTGACACCTATTACACACACTCTGTGGGAGACACGCTATTAATCAGACAAGCAGCAGGAGGCAGATGCTGCTGATCGAGTCCCCTGTAGTTCTTTTCCTCTTTCTTCAAATTAAAACCCAAGAAGAGAGAGAAAGCATGTCTGCTTTCCAGAAGAAGACATTTCCAACATGCTTCTGGGAAGAGAAAAGGATGCAGTGAAGAGAGGATTGGTGGAACAATGGATGTCGAACATGTGGAAGAGAGCTCCTTCCTCAGCTTGTGAAAGCAGAGTGACAGTAGAACTGGAAGAAGAGACGACTGCCTTCTAGATTTAGTTCTATCTTGATGTCCAAACTGAGTGCCTAATTTTTGGATTTCCACTGGGCCATTTGTTAAATAGAAGATAATAATACTTATCCCTGCACTTTTCTGGGCCAGATAGAGTGAAGCAGTGCCTGGAAACAGCTTTTGTGCCTTAGGTTAACAGTAACTTAAAGTGTAATTAAAACTCATTACCTGGGAAATAGAATTGCTTCCTTTTCCTGTCTCCTTCTCCACCTCCTCACCCCCCCCCCCCCACTCTCTCCTATCTGCTTTAAGGGAGCTTTAAGCAGACTTGAAAATCATCACATTTATTACCAGTAATAGCCAGTATTCACACACACAAGTAGCATTTGAATCCAGGTCTTCTTGACTCATAGATTTTTGACCACTATGCCACAGTCTCCATAGTAACTTTACAACTCTGAATTATGCAAGAGGTACAATTGTGAACTCTTGAAAACAAGGCATGCATTGGGGCTCAAGTAAGAAACATTTGTCTTTCTGCTCTAGATTCATCAATTTCCCAGAAATCCATAAATATTTCAGCTTTCTCCTAGCCTTTGATAATGCCTCAGTAAAAGAAAATTGCCCTCCAGATATTGACTTTTAGTGGCTAAATGGTGTATATCCCATTCCTTTTGACTTGTGATTCAAATGATTCCATGAGCTCCCTCATTTTCCTTGCTTTCATCTTTGCTGAATTTAATCGTGTTTCCTACTTCTATTAGATACCATAGTGTTCATTCCACTAAAAGTCAATATCTGGAGGGCAATTTTCTTTTACTGAAGCATTATCAAAGGCTAGGACAAAGCTGAAATATTTATGGATTTCTGGGAAATTGATGAACCTAGAGCAGAAAGACAAATCTTTCTTACTTGAGCCCCAATGCATGCCTTGTTTTCAAGAGTTCACAATTTTACCTCTTGCATAATTCAGAGTTGTAAAGTTACTATGGAGACTGTGGTATAGTGGTCAAAAATCTATGAGTCAAGAAGACCTGGATTCAAATGCTACTTGTGTGTGTGAATACTGACTATTACTGGATAAGTCACAACCTCTCAATCCCCTAGAAAACTCTAAAATTGTAAGTTGTAGAAGAGATATATTACTAAAGAGAGAGTTTCCTTATTAGAAGTTTGCTATATCATTAAAATCAGAGGTTTGGACTTTTTTTTTAAGTATTAGTGGAGTGCATTACAAGCTAAGTGGCACCATTGTCCAAAAAGCAATTAAAACCCCATCAAATTGAAACTGTGGGTCATGTTCTCAGTTGTAGCAATGCTGCTTATAATAGTGAAACATTCATTATGCTATCCATCTCTAGGGTGAGAGGAAAGGGAAAGAATTCTGCTAGATATGCAAGTTGTTCATAATAGAGTTGTGGTATCATGTGCAATCAACTTTTTCTTTATTATGCTATGTTACAAAAATACTTGGTTTATTTCATAAATTAGAATAAATAAATGTAAAAATTATCTTGCACCATCTTCCCCAACTCAAATAATCACAAAATATAAATCCATACTCTTAAACTTGTCATTCAAGGCTCCCTACCAGTTTCCTGTCACATTACTATTTCCCTTACTAAACTCAACATGTTTTTCTTGGATTACTACCTTCCTTTAAATATTTCACATTCTTTTGCCTGCCTCTATTTCTTTGCTAATTCCATTTCTTAAATCTGAAATACTATCCCCAAGTCTTCATTCTGCCTCTTTAAACTTCATCTATCTCTTAAAGCCTCACTTCCAAAGCCACCTCAGTCATGACCTTTCTCAATCTTTCCAAACACAATATCCTTCTCTGAATTCATATAGTACTCTGTACATACTTTAAACACTTAGTTTAGTTATTTATAACTATTTATGTCTGGTATTCCCATTAAGTTTTATACTTCTTGAGGGGTAGGACCTTGCCTCACTCATTTTTCCCCTCAGTCTAGTGTAGTATCTTATTCAAAATTTGGCTTCTACAGTTAAAACTATATGAATGTTGAATCATTCCAGTTGCTCTAACTAAAATGAAAACATCTAGCTCACTAAATCATCTACACAAATGAATTAAATACTACCATAAAATATCAAAGAAAGAAATGAGGAAAGAGTTTGGAGTGTAATCTAATACTTATGTCAAAAGCATTTAACATTGGGGAGAGTGAGATAAACCTCAGTTTCATTTTTAGCTCTGAATTATATTTTCTTTAAGGTTTCCAAAAAACTAGAACATTTTTAAAACTCAGGACAGGGTATATATATTAATAGAATATCCCAAATGTTCTGGAAGGGTGAGGATTTTGAGACCTAGCTCTTAAGAATGTTTAACTAAAGTACCTATAGTCATTTAAGGCCTATTTGGATCAGAGATAAATGTAAATGATAAGCAAATCAGATATTTAAATGTTCCCTGACACCTTGGGGTTTAAAAAAGTTCTGTTACCTTGACACTTTTAATCCCATTCTAAGAAATACAGTCATAACATTGTGTACCCCTATGTACTCTAGAAATTTGTTTCTGCCTTACAAGAAAGTTAATTTCCTTTCCTAGCTATTAAACCTATTTTTAAATTAAACAGTATTGAGAGATGGCCTGAAAAGAGCACTGGGAGGAGAGACAGAATACCTAGATTATCTTCTCTGTTATACTTCCTTTATAATCCTAGTTATATTATTCTTCTACACTGAGCCTCATTTTTCTACATCTCTGAAATTAGAGGATTTGACTGGATGAAAGCTATGATTCATAAAAATAATAACTCACATCTATATAGTACTTTATGATTTGCAAAAAATTTATATACATCTTTAGCATTATGTTTTCCTTCAAAAATGAATATACATTGTGAAAGCCATCATTCTACTTTTAATTTCATGTGTGTTTCCTTACATATGAATTCAGCTGTGTTTCCCCTCATTATACTTGTTTCCTTACTGTAATATTGGGGCTTTTAAATCTGAACCTTGAGCACCTAAGATAAACAATGCTATTGAGAGATGTTTTATTCTGAACACCCAAAAACAGCTGTCTGGCTCTGATCATCCTCAAAAATATCTATTAAGCACTTGCTTGCATCTGATCCAAGTAAAACAAGCACTTTCCCTAACACAAATCCTTTGTACATTCAGAGAACAACCTCATGGCCCCACTCCTTTGACTCCCATCTAGGTAGGAGAGCTCATTTTCTCATATAAAAATAGAAAGATATTTTCAATATGGACTTGGTAACCAATATCCATTGAGAAAATATATAAAACACAAGTGATTAAACTGTCTAGTATAAAGAGATGGGGTGCAGAAAGATCACAGCTCATGATCTGGAAGAGACCACAAAGATCAGCTCATCCAACCCTTTTTTTTTTTTTAACCAGTGAAAAAAATGAGGCCCAGAGATTTTGAATGTGCCTCCTATCACTTAATCAGAAAGTGATAGTAAAATCAGTCTCTAAATCACTAGTTTCCAACTTTTTGTAGTTTCAGAATCCTTTGGCTTTTCAGTAAAAATTTTCCATGTCCTCATACAATAAGAAATAAAATAAATTCTAGAGACTATCATACTTATGTATATAGAAAATTGTAAAAATAATTTTTCTCCAAGGATTAACTAATAACTTTGTAACTTCATGATTGGAAATTAATTTGTAGCTTGTGAAATAGTTCAGGGAAATAATATAGTATATTTTACCAAATATTTCTCATATCCCTTGGTAAGCTTCTTGTACCTAAAAATATAGCACAGACCAGGAACCCTTGTTCTAGGAGCTAATGCTACAATACCATATGCTAGAAAAAGGAGGGAAACAATTTACTTAGCACATAAAATATCACTTCAGAGGGAGGAACCTACAACTTTCACAACCTAATTATAACTGAAATAGATTACAAAAAGCCAGGAAAGTATAATACCACATCAGATATGTCATTAGATTCTGCAAAAAGAAACATTAAAATGGCTTTCAAAGTGTTCTTTTTCTCTAGTGAAATGGTACTATTGAAATAGTGAGGAGCAAAGAGGTAGCAAATAAAAGCTCAGAAATCAGCTGCCTATCCTGACCTATGGGACCTTCCTTTAGGAAATACCGAGAGAGTACATAACTAGGTAACTAAGAAACAGAACTTAAGCTAAAATCTGACAATTCATGAAATATATAATTAAAATATATATATTTTTTTATTTTCTATATGCATCCCTGCCATTATTTGGCATGGAATTACACAGAAAAAAAGAAGGTAAAAGAAAAGGACAAGAGAACAAGCTAACAGGACCCCAAGATATGAGGAATACACACTTTCTATTGCTAACAAATCTGTTTCTAGTTCTTTTTTAGATGAAAGGTACAAGGAAAGTGATGCATGTTATTATTCTCTCAGAAATTATGAGGAATTGACACTTTGTTTTTCCCTTTTAACCCTCCCTGGATGACCCAGTGTACCCACATACTTCTCCGTAGCTGTTTTTAATTAATGTTCCAAGGAAATCAATGTAGTCTATACTGTGTGACACCAGGTGTGCTCCTCAGCACAGGCAGCCCACATCTGCAATACACAATACCTAGAAAATTAAGCATTCCTTTGCTTGTGACTTTCTTCTTCCTTTTTATCATAAGTTCTGCAGTCCTTTCCCAGATTTCTCCTTTTCTTCTGAGAATTTCTTATTTCTGTTTCTTGCCAAGCTTTTGTCTAAAAAGAAAAGAGCTATGCTTGGGATAAATTTGTTATCTGAGCTGGTGTCAAACCCATTAAATTTAATTGAATATAGTACTTGAAGGCCCATATTCCATTCTCTCTTCATTTACTTAAAAATGTTGCTTTTATTAGTCATATAATCATGTGGCATTGTGAAGATAATTTTTGTAAAATATTGCTAGATGTGTTTGTTTTTTGATAGATTATCATTCTAGAGTAATGGATAGTGTGTTGGATATGAATTGTCTTCTACTTCTGACACTTAAAGCTATATGATTCTGAGAATTCTTAACTTCTCTAAGCCTCAGTTGGCTCATATATAAAATGGAAATAACAATATAACATTCATCCCCATTCTGGTAGTCAACATTATATGAGATAATGTGTAAATAAAGTGCTATGCAAATATCATCATCATATTCTTCTTCTTCATTGTCATTGTCATTGTCTCTTCTACAATGAAAATATTCTGGAGATAACCAGCAGAACCTCTGGATACATCCCCAAAATATGAATGGAGTGGTTCCCTTTTGCTCAAACTGACAGCAGAATATTGTTCAATTTCTACCTTCATCCAATCCAATGCATTCCTTCTCCTACCCCAATTCCTCAACACACACACACACACACACACACACACACACACACACATTTTCTCTTAAGATTTGTAAGAACATGTTAAAATATCTTAGCTATTATTAAAATGATTATAATTATAGTAGAAATTATTGGCAATTTAATATCAATAAATTAAAGATCTTTTTCATTGAATCAGAAAGTTAATTATAATAATGACAAAAATAATAAATATTACCAAGAGTAAACATGTTGGTTCTGCTTGCCTTAAAAGGACTGCAAGCTATTTCGTAGATTTAATCTCTGGGTTATTTAAATGGACTTGTGTTTTTAGTTGGAATTGTTCAGATAATTGTTTCAAATGCTGAGGTGGTCAGAAAAATACTGTTTTGTTATTTTACATAATAGATGTTTAGTAGCTATACCACATGATTATTGGTAGAACCTGTGGTAAAAAATAATCTTCTGCCTGAATTTTCCAAAGCATTAGAATAATAGAGTGGTTTAAATTTTAAATGGCCCATATTAAATTTATATGTGACCATTATGTACTGAAAGAAATATTTGAAATAGATAGGAAATAGTTATCTCTATTTTCAACTGATTTTTCTTATGATGAGAACTTTCCTGGTGGAATTCCACAGATCTTGAAAAACTAATTCAAAATAGTAATTTTAAATGAAGGTTATTGATAGTTACAATAATATTAACAAATGTTGAATATGGATTCTCTTGAACAAAGTAAAAATGTGCACAAGAATTTTTAGCTCAACATATACAATTAATGATCATTTATTTTAAAATAAGTCCTTGAATAATTAATAAGCATTGATATATCATTTATTAATCAATAAAATCACTTGGTAGTATGAATAATGTTATTAATAGAATTATATCTTGTATTAAACCTTAAAGAAGAAAATGTAGTATCATTTGGCATAGCAAGTAATATTCAAAAATCTTGAAGCATTATTAAAATTGAATTTTTTTCTATATTAATAATTTTTTTAAAACTGTTTTTCAAAATTTTGTTTAATTTATAAAAGAAGTGGGTAGAGATATATCTTCCATAAATTGAGAAATATATATATATATACATATATAGATATGTGCCTATGCACACTTTTACATATATATTGCATAAACATATGTACATATATATATACACAGAAGTGTGTGTGTGTGTGTGTGCATGTCCTAAAAGTTTTCTGAAATATCATTGGGACAAGGAAAATAGTTTTATTGTTTGTTGCAAATCAAAAGGAACCAGAGAAGTAAAACCAACCAAAATATGTATATTAAGAAGGAGACTGTATACTTTTGTTTGTTATTATGCTATCATACTATCCTTCCCTTTAGCTAATATGACTTGATAATTCTCTGTCTTTGCCACTGTCTTTCTTAGTGTGTGAACTTGGACACTCAAGTGGATGCACACACACATGTCTGCCTATGCATGCATGCACATATACACATATGCACACACCCCAAATACCACATAACACTAAGTATAAGATAAAAATGTAATAAAGATTTCACTAGAAATAAATTATATCTTAAATGTGTTTTTTTGTAAGAAAGGGATTCCAAAATATTTTAGAAAAAGACAGAGACAGAGATTTAAACAATATGTTCTAATATATTTCTTTCAAAATATCTTGATAGAATAATTTGTCAGTTAACTTATTTAAATAAAATTTAAATCAGGTTTTAAATGTAGATTAATTGTGTATTTGAAATAATCATTATAGCAGTAGCACACTTTAGCATAACAAAACACAGAATTATTAAACAAAGAATGAATTTTAAGCATAAAAATTTGATACAATAAAATCAGGCACTCTCAATCCATGATCTGTTGTTAGTAATACTGAAGTTGATAGGACAATGAATGCTTCAAGAATTATATATTGACACATAAAGATAAGGAAGGGGAATATGTTGAACTCTTTTTAACATTTCTGTGAATTTATCAACTGTGAGAACTAAAACTGATTAAGATAATCATAATACTTGCTTTAAAATCCATTTGGAAATATTAAAAGTATATTGCATCATTGATTTTTTAATTATACAGGTAAATTAATTTCTAATAGATAAATATTTGTTAGAATTCATTCACCCTACCCTCTGACAACTAACCCATTAGACTTTATTTCTATTCCTATTAACTAACTCCTGAAGTATTCCTGTCATCCTTCCCACAAAAAAAAAAAAAAAAAAGTAAAAGCTATCCTAGATGTCAGTGATGGTAAGCTAATAAAGAATGTATTACCACACACAGTAATATCATAATAATCATGTTCACAATAAAGCAGGATAAAATGTTTCCATTTTGACCCCCATCCAAGAGGGTTGAAATAACAAAATAACTTCCTTTAAAAGTAGAGAAACCTATAAACTGGCAAATTATAAATCATTGATGTGGATGAATTCAGCCCATACAAGGTTTTAAAGAAACAAACTAAAACAATAAATACTGAGTTAACACTATGACATTTTAAAAGCTTTTTTTCCTCTAAAATAGTTTTATGTTCATTGGGTATCTTTCCTGCCTTTCTTTATATTCTTTTCTTCTTCCTTTTTTTTAATAATTGGGCATATTTCTTATGATCTCATATGCAAATGTATATAAAGTACTCTGCAAAGTTTAAAATGCTATACAAATGTCAGATGTTCTAGTTATTATTAATTACATGGTATTTTCATGAAGAGCTTAAAGAAGTAGTTGGGAGACAAGTCATTATCCTGTTATTATTCTTTTTTTTTTTTTGAGTTAATGTTCTGTTGACTCAAGCATAGGTGTATGAAATAACTTCTTTTTGTAATTAAACTCCAATATTGGAATATAAAGATCATCTTTGGAAAGCTTACAGAAACCATCCTCAGTTAAACTCCAGTAGCAAACAGGAGGGTGAAAATGATTTTTATTTCTTATGCTAAGTATCTCTATTTTGAATGTTTCTCATTCCACAGAGCTTATAGAACTTGAGTATTTGTTTGAGTGACATCTATTTAAAATAAATTGTTGTTGTAACAGTCACTATGAAATCATTATTATCTTTTAAAATGTAATTCAGAGAGAATAATCTAAGGACATTTTGACATTTAGATTCCTACGATAGCGTGTGTGTGTGTATAAATATACATATATATATGTATGTGTGTATGTATATGTATATACACATATATATATATATGTATGTATGTATATATATTCTGTGGTCTATTGTGCAAATAGATAAGTGACTTATGACTTTTTATTTAAAATGAAAATATCATTTTTTTCACATTTAGGAAATAAATTGTCATGGGTTTGGCTTTCAAAAACTTTGCCTAATAAAAACACTAACAGAATTTGGACAAGTAAATGAAAAGCTATTCTTTCCACATTAATTCCATGTCATAAAAACATTTTTACAATCATATGTCTATTTATAATTCTCTGTTAGAAAGATGTTCAAATGCTTTTATATTGATTTTTCACCACAGAAACTGAATACTACATTATTTAAAGTTTTTTTTTAACTAACTTTTTATCATAAATATAAAAAATTAATTGGGCTGAACATACATAAAAAAGAGGAAATAGGAGAATAAAAGTGTAAAGGAAAAACAAAGAAGAGATGGAGATAGAAAAGGCACAGAAAGAAAGACAAGACAGACAGAAATATAGGACAAGAGAAAGAGAGAGTGGGAGACAGAGGAGACAGAGAGATGAATTAGCTTTTGCTGCTGAATAAATCTTCAAAAACTACTAAAGAGAGCATATTTTGCTTTTCTTTGTAACCAAAGCAATTAATACAGTGCTTGGCACATAATAAACACTTTAATAAATAGTTGTTGACTGATATGTCATAGAACATTGTAATCAGTTCTCCTTTGTGATATGAATGTCCTACTTGAAATTGAACCATCCTAAGTTATTATGACTGAAAATGAAAATAAAACAGTCTATCAAAATGAGAATATGTAAAGTATTTCAGTAAATACAATACAAATACAAAATTCAGTAAATTTTGAATTTTTTTAACACTTTAATATGCCAGTTACTTATACCCACAAAACTGTATAACAAATAATAAATAATACTTCTTCAGACAAGTGATGTCATTACATCAATAGACTAAGCACAGAGGATATATATTAAATATGAAATATCTATATATATATATACACATACATATAAGATATATGTATAATATACATGTGTATATACATATATATGTGCGTGTATATTTGGGTGTGTGTATATATGTGTGTAGAGGTATTTATGCATGTGTATACCTAAAGGAATAAAGGTAAACACAAAAAATACAGATAAGAGTCTTGTTAATGCCTTTATTTATACCATCTATATACTATATTTTCCTAATCTACCTCGCAAGAAGTAATAATTTAATCACATCTAACTTTGACTTCAAGCTGGTTTCATAGACTAGTTATTAAGCTAGAACCTATAACTTTTGTGTTGAATATTTAAAAAAATAAAAATAATTCCCCCATATGAATGTTATTTTAAGCACCATTCAACAAACAGAATGTGACATAAAAGAATACAAGTTTCTATGCTTTATGTAGATGTCAAATATTTTCATAGATGATTATAGTACCTAGACATTTTAACAAAAAAAAAAATCAGTCAAATGATGCCAGAATGTACTCGAGAAAGATGTCATCATCCTTGGTCTAAAATAATTAACAGATGAGTTTTGCAGTTTCATATATTTAAGTTTAATTGTTTTTATTATAATGTATTAGTTTTTCCTTTTCTATAGTTTCAGCATTGTTTGAACTAAATATCATTTGTTTACCTTAAGTGAAGATTTACTTTAAGCAATAAGCAGAGGATTAGTGTGCCCTTTTCTATCGACTGGACTAGATGGCATGTGATTGTTAGAATCAGCCAAAGAACTCAGCTAGCAACCAGCTTCAAGTTTCCCTTATAAAAGAAATGTGTAAGGCAATTTCTGAAAAGTTATACTTTCAATGACAATGTGTTTATAATAAAATACAATTGAAAATTAACTCAAAACAGATTTTAAAAGAACCACATAACAGTAAGGTCAAGAACTGTTCATTGTTATCCAAAGATAACCTCAAACCACCTCCCTTAGTTTACAAAAGACAGTGTTTAGTTTTTATACATTTAAGAGACATTTTATCACATTTTGAGAAATAATTATTTTTGAAAGCAAAATTTATTTTGTTTACTCAAATCAGATAAATGTTGCAGGTATTTTATTCATCATTTTCCTACTTATATGTATTGACATTTCTCACTGGCTCCTTCCAATGCTCTAAGTTGGGACGTCAAAAACAGTGCTTGCAGAAATGAAAGTATCCTCATTATGCTAATTTAGGTTCCACTGATAGGCATGTTCTGTTTTATAAATTACATCCTCTTGTCAGAAGTCAAATTGTATTTGAATAACTTCACCGAAATTGTCACCCTGATTTTAAATTGTGTGCCTTGTATGCCATTGTTGATTTAGTCAGTGAAGAAAAGATGGTCATACATTGATTTGTAAATGGGCACAATTGTTTTCTCATAATTGTTATTTAAATGAAACCCAGATATGTGTGTAATTTTTTCATGTATATTTTGGAAAACTTTTGCATCCCATAAATATATTTTAATTTGGGAGTTAATAAAATATGCTAAGTAGCATCACTTGCTGTATATTTTAGTGCCAACAAATTTGTTTCCTACTTACTTGCAAATTTTCCTGAAGGGTAACATAAATATACATGTTTAACAAAATTATTAACATATAAAAAAGTAAAATGAAAGGTATACGTGAATTATGAAAATCATTGCATAATTCACTAAAAAGGAATTTATCCCTATTTACATGTACATATTATATACAGGGAATGCAAAATGTTATCTAATTTTTTAGTATATTTATAAATATACAAACATTCTATAAGTGAAGTCCCTAGAATAAGCTAAAACAATATTAGAGTATTTAGGTTATAACTTCAACCCATTAAAAAGATTAAAAGAATCTATTTGAAGAAAAGAAAGTATATACTGACATACTCATTTTATTAGGGAAAGAAATGTATTACATTTCCTTTTCCACAGTTCCTGATAAAAGATCTGATTCTAGCAAAAATGTATCCTTTGCAGAGGCTCAGAGATCTATGCTCATTCAATTTCACTTTTCAGTGTGACCATTATTGCAGTTGGGGTAATCTTTGATGTTACAAAAAGAGAAGAAATCAAAGTGAAGTCCTAAATCTGTTCATTTTTCAAACATATTAATCTTGTCAAGATAATACATAAAATCAATCCTTGAAATTTTTTCCAGAGCTCTCTCTCCTTTCTTTTATCCAAAATATGAAAACACTTAGGAGATCAGGGCAATGTGGATGACTTCAGAAAAATGATCTGAAGACATGTTTTGTCCAAATGGATTAGAAATGGACACAAATGATATAGCCACTGGATGGTCAGAGCAGAGTAACTTGTAGAACTATTGGTATTCATCATCCATGCTCAACCCTTGAAATGATGAATATACAGAAAATTTCTCATACAGCTTTCTGAACAATTTCTCTGAGTTTCAAACCCCTGACAGTAACAAATACAAATTGCACCAGCCCCCAAAAAATTGTTGGGGCTAATTTTAATATTAATGAATTCTTTACAACCTCAGTTCAGCAGTTTCGATTAAGCTTTAATTAATAGCCAGAGGGGAATCCAAAACAAAAATAGGAGTTGAATTGCTAATTAACTTAGTTTGATAAGGGAGTTTTAGTAAAAGACTGGTTGTTGTTAGCTGTGCAGGTTTTGACAAGCTAAAAATACTAAAAATTATCATTATTGTAACTAACATTCTGCAATACCACCAGCTTTCTACAAGGATCAGACAGTTCATTAGAGTACAACACTTTTGTCTGTCAGTAGTAAAATTAAAGCTTTGTTAATAAGATAGCTGCACATGGGAACAAGGAACCAAGACAAGCCAACAGAGCTTAACTTTGATTGGTTATAAATTATCTAGTTATTAGACTCAATTGAATGTACTTATATTACAACAGATTTTTGTCATTCACTAGGCTTTCCCCATAAGTCTTTCTCTATTGGAAATTGATGTGGCAAAGGAATTCATCTTTGATTTTATTGATGATGATCATGTTTCTTTTTTTTCTTTATGTACAGCTTCTTCAACAACATCATAAATTCTAAGAAGTCACAAATATGAAACCTAAAAAATTTAAAATAAGAAGAAAGTAACTGTTTAAACGTCTGCACCTCAGATTATAGTAAATCCATGTTTATCCATATGTCACTGTTGTTGTTATTTGGATCTCATTAATGTCATCATTGAATCTTACAGTTACATTGTTGTTTTTTTTTAAATTGGAATTAACTATTTCATTCAATTAAATGTTTCTGACATAATACATCTGGAGCTCCCCAAAGATTACTAATTATAACAACTAAAGCTCTCCTCCCATGGCAATTTGTAAAAACCATATGTGAGAAATATGTACTATCTTTATTAGGATTTCAGGGAATGTAATTTCATTTCTCCATCCTCTGATGTTTTCTATAATTTGTATTTTATCCTTTTGCTTAAGGTTTCAAAGACTACAAACCCAATAACTTAGGGATAAGAGAAAACAGAAAAAATAAATGATATTGTTTCTGAGGTATTAAAGGTAAGCCTGGCTATCAAAGCTGCATGGCACTAGCGAATTATAATCAGATACTTTGACTTAACACTGTTTTGTTTTATAATAAGAGTGGTTGCCATATTCTAGAAACCCTATCTGTTGGTATCTTAGGAGCTTCATACCTCTGTAACAAATCCAAAAACTCATTTCATAATTCCTTAAATCTACCCATTGTAATGTAGCTCCACTAGTGTAAATCCACATCAAACTTTCCTCATGAATGTGGCTGGAAGATTACAGATATTATCACTGGAAGCAAAAAGGAAACAGTGAATTAGAATGCAGTAGATCTAGCAAAATAACTTACAACAAATCTTCTTTTAATGCATAGTTTACAATTTTCTTTTACTCAGCATGGAACTGATTGAAAGCACATGATCCCTCTCTTAAATAATGCATCCCTCAAATCGATGCATTGTTTAAAATATTTCTTTCCCAATAGCCCCCAAATCAGAATTGCAATGAAGTCAAAGTGATAGCAAAGGATTCATAATTTGTCTATATATAGATAGAAAATTTTGCAATTACATATTTTTCTTGATGCAGCAAACATAAATTCATTAAAGAATGATGAATTTTAGCAATTTAATATTTCTGAATATTAGCAATTAAAAAAATCTATTGAGGTCTATGCAGTACTATACCATTCAAAATCTAGAACAGGGATTCATTAGAGGATGTGGTTTAAACTGTGATATGCAACCTTAGTTACTGTTTATTTAATCAGAATCTCTATTTTTATTGATGGCATTGGAATCAGTACTGCACTGTTCAATGATTACTTTCCTCTGGCAACTTATTTGTAGATAACAAAGAAAAAAAAAACCTCAACTTTCTTCTGTTGTGTATTGAAATTTCCCATGTGTTCATTTTTTTTTAATATTAATCATGCAGAATGGAAGTAGGGGTGGGAGTTAGGAAGGTTGTAAAAGAACAGATTAATATTCCCCATCCCAGAAAATAATGACAGAATTAAATTAAACTTCTGATTTTAATTTACAATTCACAACTGATAATGTTGTATCCAAGATGCCAAAAGAGCTAGTCAATTCAATCACAAAATCAGCCAATTTACTGTAGAGATAACCAGTTTTTAAAAACTGATATTATGCAAACTAAGAAAGAGAAAAAAGAAAGAAAATGAAGAAAAAACTTAAGTCTTCATTTATTCTTTTTCCAACTGACTGTTCTAGTGTCAGATAGCTATAGCTTAAAGTAAATATGAATTTGAACCAACAAAATAGTAAGTGATTTTTAAACAGTATTCTAATTTCTGAATTAATGCTAGTTTTTTTTTCAGAGTTAACATCTTGAACATTAAAACATTCTTTGATAATCTACTATATGTGTGTGTTTTTGTCTTTGTAATCTTACAAGGATACCATTGGCCTTAATACATGTGAAATAGGCTACATAGAATGTTGGCAAAGGGGACGGGAAGATAAATAGTGTTAATATATATGGACTTTGATTTAAAAAATATTTAAAAATCTAATTGTTGTTGTATTCTTTCTTTTGGAATAGAACCAATGTTGAACAATAAGTTGGATTTTTTTCTTCAAATTTTCCTACAAGTAGAATTGATAAAATAGGCATATGAATCTGTGCATATAAAAATACATTTTGATAATACATTAGTGGAAATACCATTTACAAATAAATTCCAATAGAATACAATTGAAATGGCATTGAAAAGGAATTTGATTACTGCCTAATTTCCCTAATCTCTTCTTATCATTTTTACCTTTCTGCCACAAAATCATTCAGATAGTAAATTCCTTTACTTCATTGTATGTGAAACTGAGTAGAAGGTGGATTTGATTTTACATTAAAATATATCTTTTCCTTAAAATATATCTTTTCCTTAAGATCAGTTTTGGTTAACGCAGACTCTCATGTTTAAAGTAAGAAATTTATTGGAAGAAGGAAATTGCAGAAACTGAAATAATCAAAATATATTTAATATGCCTGTATAAAAGAATGCATTAAAAAAGATTTCTTCATTGATTGATGGACAGAAAAAAGAAACAAGGTTTTATTTTTGTTTTTTATTTTTTTTTCCATCTTTAAATCAGTTTTATCTTGTTTTGCCAGAAGTGACCAGTGGTATAGCAGAGTTTTGAGCCTGGAGTCAGGAAGAGATTGTTGTGCCACTGTTCCCCATCTCACTTTCCCTCAATTGTTCTGTCTCAGTTTCCCTTAAATGTTCTGCCTTGGTAGCAATTCCCTACACCCCTTTCTTTTCCACCCCCTCCCCCACCCTGGCTTCACTGAGATAATAGGGTTGCAGAGTTAGCATTCCAAAGAGTCATAAAACCTCCAGATGGCCTATCTCAAATATCTAGATATGCCTCTTATCTTTTGGCTTCAGATTCAGCACTATCTGGGTCTGGGTGCATTTGGGCACAATTCTGGGTGCTTTTAGAGCGCTATCTGGGTCTGGGTGCCTAATGGCACAAGTCTGGGTGTCTTAGGACACGAATCTGAATTCTGGGCACTCTCTGTGAAAGCATAGAGCACACCAGGCTGGAGCTTGGGAACTATTTGAAAAGCTCAATTAGAAATCCTGAGAGGGAGAGGAAATTCCCCTCTCCTCTCACAGCATTCCTGAATAGCAAGAGTTTGCTCCTACCTTGCATGTGTTAACTGTTGAGTCTGTTTGTTGATTTAAGGAACTCTGTTAAGTTTTAAGAACAATGATTAAGAAATGTAGCAATTGGTGCTTAGCTGAAAAAAAATGCTTGTGGTTTTTAAATTTCTTATTGGAGTTAAATGTTTGCATTAATTTGAAAGTAGCAGGAATAAAAAAGTTTGGCTACCTTTAAAATGCTGGCAGAGAAGTTTTGTTTTGTTTTGTTTTGTTTTGTTTTTCCCAAAAGCCTGTGAAAAAAAAGAAGAGAGCAATAAAATACTCTTATCTGATTGGGATTACAGCTCTACTGGGGGAGGTAAGACAGAGAACAAAGGAAGTTGATATCAATTAGTTTGGAAAAAAAAAACTTGGGGGAAAAAGTTTTGGGAGACCCAGTTTAAAATTGTGTGTGTATGTATATGTGTATATATATATATATATATATATATATATATATATATATATATATAT
>JAJPUD010017874.1:18944-30141 GCA_023553655.1 Myrmecobius fasciatus
TATATATATATATATATATATATATATATATATATATATATATATATGTATATGTATGTATATGTATATGTGTGTGTATGCATGTATACATATAAGCAAATGGTAATTCAGTTTGCCTGCAACACTCAATTGGAATTTAGGAAATTTATTTAAGTAAAAAAAAAGCCATATCCTTATGGGCTTATTGGTCTATTGAATTTTGGGAACTTGGTTTTTATAATTTCTGTTGCCTTGTGCATGCTAGATTGTTTATCCTAGTTATAACATCTTAGAAAATTGTTTCAATATTGAAACATTAATACTGAAAGAGAATAATAAAATTTTCTAAAAGCTGTATTTTATTTGATTCAGTTTAATAATGGCTTGTTTAAAAAGTTCTGATAACTTATGTTACCTTCTGAAACATATTGTGTAATTGGTAAACATAAGTTACGCTTTAACTTTTGTCAAATTTAATTTTGAACATGTGTGTGAGTTTTATGGAATTATTTATCTATTCACTATATTTGAATCTTGAAAGTTTTGAAGGGAAGGAAAAGAAAAAGAAAGGAGGAAAGAGATGGTTTTATATGAATGGGATTAGGAATTGAGAGACAAAGAAGGAGAGAGGCGGTATCAGAAAGGTATTTGGAAGGAGAGAGAGAGAAGGAAAAGGCACATGGCAAGAAAGAGAAGAGGAAACATCTACTTAGATATGAAAGATAAATCCTAGAGAGTTCATGGGACAAATCTCTTACTGTTATCAATATAAGGTCATGCATGGTAAATGCCTGTTTAGGATTCATCTGAAGCTTTGGTTAGTGGGATTTGTTATTGGAAGTAAAATTTCTGGGGCCTGTGGCTACTATTATTTGGAAGTTTTAAAGCTCCACTTTCTGAAAGTTACTGGGACAAGGCTATTCTATCCTGTGTCCTATATGTGCTGAAGAATCAGTTTTGACTGATTATATTATGTTCTAGTCATGTCCCTGTTTTTCTTCCTATAACTAATTTCTATGATCAGAGCAATAGTCAATAGGAATCATTAATGCAATTCATTTATGTCATACCTTGCCGTTTCCAATCTGGTTATATGTTAGGCATATGAGTATTTAGCTTAGTCATCTATCTGTTACTAAATATTTGCGTCTGTAGGTATTCTGGTCTTTAAAGGTTTCTAAATAAAGAGAGGACGATTAGCACAATTGTCTGAGAGACCTAAGTGCTTTTTGTTTATGGGAACTACAGCTGACAACTGTTTGTCTGTCCTGTGAGACAAGCTTGTCTCCTTACATGGGAAGCTACTGAAACATCTATACTGGCTTCTCCCACATTTTGAAGCAGTCCTTGTGAACCAGTACTTCTATCTCAGACTGTTCTCACCTTTATTTGTTAGATTTATTTTTGTTCTAGATTTTGGTCAAGTCACAGCCTGCTTCTGAATCAGATCACTGCCTGCTTTCACCACACCCAACTTGCTCCCTGGAAAAGAAGTTCATTTCACCCCTCTCAGCATGAAGCAGCTTTTTAAAGAGATGTCGCCCCTGCTCCTAATGGACATTGTGCTTTATTAATTTGGGGGAAACTGAGGGTGGTTGACAATTGACTGTTAAACTCTGACAGTGTGTACAATCCTGATTGGGTCCCCTATTACTGTGTATTACTATACAATTCTGATTGGGTCACCTTTCTGTATTTTGGATTTATGGATGAAAAATGTTGGGTTACGATTTTGTTTGACTGTTACTGTAATGGATAGTTTGTATCTGCATTATTCAATTGATCACAATGTTCCCTTCAGGATATGTAATTGTTTGAGGAATCTTTAGTTTCAGAGTGGAAAACCCCTACTATACTAATCTGTTATGTGAGATGAGCTTGACAATTGGAGCCCTATTTACTCCTCCTTGGATGATTCCTTTGGTGGAAAAAAAAAGGGGGGAAAGGATAAGAGATAGGGACCAAGAAAGCTAGTGGATTTTCCCCAGAAGTACTTGGGGGAAAAAGGAACTGCTACTGCCCCTGGTTTCCTGTTCCCTTGGCCTCTGGCACTTCTACCCCATCCCCAACCCACCAGTTTAATTTGAAAGCCCTTCCAGCAGTCCATTTTTCATTTTTTCTGCCTGCTTGCTTTATTATTTAAACCCCAACTGGACTGTGATTTATGGTTATGCTTTAGCTTTGAACCCCTTGTTCTGTTGGAATTTCCCTGGCAGACTCAGTTTCTGGGAACATTTTCTGATTATACTGGAAGTCTCTCTGATCCACTTCTCCAATCCTGTAACCCCAATTCCTTAATTAACATTTCAGTATCCTCCAAGACATTACAATCTGGTTATCAGGCCTCTGAATTCGTGAATTGTCTGCCTTGATGGTCTTAGTGTGCAAGCTCTGATACTCTGCTCTGCAGCAGTGTTCCCCAGCCTGTCTGTTCTTCTGGGCTGGGACAGGTGGAGCAATTTTGGGCCTCACCCTTCCCCCTTGGAGTCTCTGACAGCCGTACAGTGTCCCTCCTAGAGGGGCTAGCACAGTTGCCTTGGGCACTGCTGCTCCCTCAGCAAGCAGAGCTCTGAGTGCACAAACTACTGCAGACCTCACATTGAATTGTACATCTCAGACTGGATTCCCTGGCTGAGATGGTGCTCCAGAACTGCAGAGGACCTGACAAACTTGCAACAGGGAGGACTATGGAAGGTTGTTAACAGCTCTGGGGATATCAGGGAGAGACTTGCCCTCACCGTAGGTTCTTGCACCTCTTCTAGTTTTATTTTGGTTTATCTGTTCCTGGTAAGGTTGGTCAAAATCATGGTGCTGAGACCTTCCAGGTATCTGGGAGAAGGTGATTCAATGATTTGAATATTCAGGAGAGAGAATGTGGAATGTTGTGCCAGGGTTCCGGTTCCCCTGTCTCAATTTCCCTTAATTATTCTGCCTTGGTAGCAAACTCCTTCTGACCACTGAGATAATTGAGCTGCAGAGTTAGCATTTCAAAGAGTCAGAAAACCTTTGGATGGCCCATCCCAAATACCTAGACATAACCCTTATCTTTTGGCTTCAGACTCAGTGTTTCCTAGCTTCTTCCCAAACTTATCAGAATTTATGTTCCTTCTTCCATACTCCCAACTTGTCAGAACTGAATTTATAGTCTTTTCCTGGAACCCCAATCCCCCCAGTACCCTACCCTTCCCTCTGCCTGTTCTTCTTTGTTCCCCTGAGCACAGGGAGCCCTATAAGAATTTTTAGAGCAAACTCACTAATTGATGGATACTTTGAGATCCAGATGGCTGGCTAATAATGGCTGTCACTCTAAATCTCTGGGAATGGGTGCTTTGAGACAAGAGTCCTATTCAGTTCAGACCAATAGATATGGATTCTAAACTCTCCATTAACATCAATATATGTAGTACAGCCTCAGTTTCTCCTGGAGCATTGCAAGATGAATTTAAATTTAATCTGAGACACCATGTAACCCTGGGCAAGTCACTTAGCCTCATGTTTTACCTCCATTTCTTCAACTATAAAATAGGAATAATAATCATATGTACCTCCCAAGACTGTTGTGATGATTGAAGGAGATGATATTTGTAAAGTGTTTAACAAGTCCTATAGTAGGCACTTGATAAATACTCATCACATTCTATATCCTACATAACGAGAAACAATAATACTTTTCTTTAAAGATCTAATTTTAAGAATATTGAAGAAATTTACCTCTGATCTAGGCTTAAAGAACAAGGTCAGTGACAAAGAAAAACATTTAAAAGATTTTAGGACAACAGTGTTTGTAATGTTACTTGGCTTCCTGTTCTAGGATGATAAAACCCAGCATCAGATAAATCACAGAAATGTCATATATATTGTCTTTATACCACCTTATTAGAAGCTCCATGAGGTTATATCTATCTTATTTGCTTTCATTTATGTTACTTAGCACAGTTGCTCTCTCACATAGTAAAAATATAATGCATTTCTACATCTCTATATAATTATCTCTGTCTTGTTTACTTATGTGATAGTACTTAATATTGAAATAAAGCTTTTAACTTTTACTTAATATTAATGTTATCATAGTATTATAAATTTAAAGCTGGAAGCCACTTTAGAGGTCATCTAATCTAACCTCATTTCTACACATGAGGAAACTGTGGCTCAGAATGGTTCAAGTTCACATATATAATAAGTAAAAAGGTTAGGACTTGAACTGATGTTTTGTTTTGGTTTTGGTTTTACTCTAAATCCACTCCAAATTCCCCTGCAATGAGTTAAAATATTCTTGCTTATATTGTAAAACAGATATAGTCATATGTGCAAATGTATGTTTCTAAAGAAGGGCAGTTCCTCATTTCAAATGCAATGTACCTTTATGGACTGAATGCATTGAAGATTGATCTTCCATCTATACCTCTATCTTTATTGCAAATAGACATACACATAGCAGTGCCTGCTAAACATCAATAAAGAAGTTTATCAAAGGGTTTAGATAGTAGATCTAATGAGCTTTGTGGATGTTACTGGGTGAAGATGAAGGCATGATAATGCTGTGCCATAAAGGTTTTGTTAGGAACTTGACTGAAATAGGGCATTAGAAAAATAAGGCTACCCAGAGAAAGGTGAGATCAGTATCCAAGGATCAATTTCATGCACTTGTCAGAAAGAAACCATGATCAGGTTGCTACTTCTTTCCCAGTAGAATTTCCAATCCCACTTGAGAGAACACAAAAATGTAGCGATGTCTTTAAAAAGGAGTAATATAGGCAACTTTGAAGCTCAATCTAGGACAAGTATGTCAAATTTCTATTTCTCCTTGGCATGTTACCCATAAGGAATGCCAAAGGGCATTTAGAGTCCCTGACAATGACTTCAGCTCCCACTGATGCTGTTCTCCCAATTGCAGGATTGGTCTTCTCTGACCCAGTTTCATTTAGCCACTAACAATTGGATTAGCTTTTACAAAACAATGTTTTCTTCCAAAGGAATAATCACAAATATTTAAACATTCCATAATACATAGCAAATGCAACATTCTTCCTGGAAACTAGCAATTGTTTGGTCGGGGAACTTCATTGCTGGTACCTGAAACTGAGCACTAACAAAACAGAACAAGATCAAAAACATCCAGGCTCATTTCTCAGAACTGCAGTAAAAAAGATGGGAAATAGAGGAAGAAAGTCCTTCATTTTCCAGGTGGTTTGTGATGCCCTCACTGTGAGTGAATTGTGATCTCCACCCTCTGGATAGAGTAGGAAAGAACACTCTGGAAAGAATACCAATCAGAAGAAGAGACTTTCTTATTTTAACCAGTTTTAAAAAGCACAGTCTTTCCAGCTACACAATCAAAGACAGTTTTCCCATCCATGGAGGAAGGGACATAGACTGCCTTTATTTTGTAGATCTAGGCATGCACAGGAAAATCCTTTTACAAAAGGAAATGGACTAATTCCTTATTCCTTCATGGGAGTTCATATGATGAAGTATTGAAATGGATCTCTTAGATGTCTAATTCAATCGTCTTTCAAATAAGGAAACTAAGACCCATAGAGATTAAATGATTTATCTGAGGTGGTGAGAAACCATGAATAATATTCCCAAACAAATCATCTAAATCCATATCAATTTTTTTACTAGTCACTTATAAAATGTCCTCCTTGGCCATAGAAAATAAAATCCATTTTTCTGAGTAATTTCTATTCACTTCATTAAATATTTTCTTAATCAATTGATTTGATATCTTATAAACAAAAGCATAAATGATGACCTGAAAATTATGTCTATAATTATTATGAGGGATGGAAAAACTATCAAACCATCTTTAGAGAAGGAAATTAGAAAAC
Source organism: Myrmecobius fasciatus (assembly GCA_023553655.1). Taxonomy (NCBI): domain Eukaryota; kingdom Metazoa; phylum Chordata; class Mammalia; order Dasyuromorphia; family Myrmecobiidae; genus Myrmecobius; species Myrmecobius fasciatus. The sequence continues at coordinate 24,755 of JAJPUD010017874.1, forward strand.
AAATATTTATTAAGTATCCAGGTATGGTGCTAAGCACTTAAGAAATATTAATTAATTTTATCCTCACAACAATAGTACCTGTCTGTGAAGTAGGAATTAATATTATTCATATATGGCAGATAAAGAACTGGCTTCAGTGTCAAGAAGACCTAAGTTCAAGCTTTGCTTTTATTCTTCAAATTTATTCAGTGGTTCACTTCAGGAAGTGGGTGCTCCAAGTTAATCTCTAAATTTATAGGTTTCTGTGCAGGTGCAATATTGATTAACTAAATTCATCTAGAACTCTCAAAGCAATGAGATTATAGGTCTGCTTTTATCTCAATCTCTAATGATATCAGTATCAATAATGATGGAAATAGAAATACGTGGAGATATAGATGGATGCAAATGTAAACCACATTTAGTTGATATAATCCCTAATATAATATAATATATGTATATATAATATGTAATGTGCTGATATCACATACATATGCACAACACATATAGCTATGCATATAAAGGTATAGCCATAGTAATAAAAGATAAATAATAGATAGGTAGGTAGATAGATGATAGACACATATACATATAAAGACAGAGGTAGATATATGGATCTAATTTATTATATAGGATTTCAGGACCTAGTTAAGTATGGTTTGAGTTCATACAAGCTGGGAAAGGAATAGCTTTCTTCCTTACCTTCTATATACCCAGTTCCTATTCTACTCCTGCCTTAAGCCTTTACCCAACTAGCCAGCAGCTGGGATGGTCCCTGTCATAGACAAAGAAAGGTTAAGTTGTGTTGGGAATCAAGCAAAAATATTTAAGTTGATTAAATAAATGAATAGTACCATTTTCTCTCCATTAGTCTGATCAGAAGAATACATAGCAGCTCTGTAAAATGAAGCTGTGGTTTCTCCCTACAATCTTTCAAAGTTTGAGATAAGATTCCAAATTTTTTCGCAAACTGAAGAGGATGATTTTTCCACTATTCAGGAGGTTCTTATGAGGAGGTTCCTCACAACCATTTATTCATTTATGGAATTGAACCTCATGTCCAAGTGGTTTTTAAATCTGTTTTTAATTTCTCTTATTTGAGGAACTGCCCAGAATCAAGGGAACCAATTTGTCTATTTTGTCTTTCCTGTGTTCAGGAGATCACTCTCTGTATCAAAGTAGCTAGGACTTAAGGGAAGTGAGGATTTCTGCCCCCTGGCATTTTTACTCAAAATGACAGTCTTCAATAGGGAAATAGTTTTAATTGACTCTTAGATAATCACTGAATGATTGCTCAGAACAACCTCACTTCCACCAGTGTAGGAGAAAAGCAATTGGTTGAAGGAAAAAAAAAAAGACAAGATGGAATAAAGGGAAGATGAAAGTTAGGGAAAGAAGCAGGTCAAACTTTAGCCAATTTGCTAAGCTAATTTATTTTGTGGCCTCCTTGCAGGGAGGAGAATGAACAAACTAAACTGTATGCAAAAATCAAATTCATGGATAATTGATTTGATTAGGAAGAAATTTTAAGCATAGAAACCAAGTGAGTAGTCCTGGAGAAGAATGACAAGGGTCTGGAATATAATAGTTATGGGAATATCTAAAAGGAGTAGGATATGAAAAATACTTTGTAGGTAGAAATAGACAGTCACCATAGCTGCATTTCACCATATATTATGCTTGTAATTGTAAACCCTGAGGAATGAAAACAAACAAAAACCAATCTCATAGGGAAAATATCTGGACTACCACGTACTTACTGAGCACTCGTAGGACACATAGTAGTGAGAACTTCTCGGATATCTGGAGAAATTCTTGAAAAGGATGAAAGTAAATTTTCTGGTCCTAGCTAGCTAATTACTTAGATTTACTCTCCTGTTCTATTGGACAGGCAAACCAAAATATGGCTTCATAAAAAGGGCAACAGAATGAAAACAGCAGATGCATATCAGTCACAACTTTAGCAAGCTAATATATATACTGACATCTACAGAAACATTATTTTATCAGGGCACAAACAGTACATATTATTGTGAAGATGGTTTTCACCAGAGCTTTCTGAGGTGTCATTTATTCCCTCATAATAATTGCTCTGCTGTTTAAGAACTTGGTTAATGAAGTTGCTTAGGATTCACATAACGTGTATGTTTTCAATAGCTCCTCAGTTATTTGTGGGACAATTTTGGTCTTTGGGAACAAATAATGAAATAAGGGAAAATTGTAGGGGAGGAGAATTTGGAACACAGATCAGAAATTATAGTATCACTTGTATATCACATTTTTAAAGTTCTTGTGGGGATCCTTTCTTAGATGAAATAGAGAAATTTTAAGAATGATGCTTTAGGAACATATTTTAATCATTTTTTCTTCCTCTGGTCAATGTCCCTTTGATGGGCAAAGTTGCTGGTGTACACAGTTCAGATGAAGATAATATGATCATCTTTCACCACATTGTCTCTCTTTAATGAACTCTGCCACCATTTAGGTATAGGACAGGACATATGTTGTTGGAGAAAGACAAAGGCAATTTTTCTTTTGTCTTTCTTCATCAACTATGACACTATTACTAAAAATTAAAGTTCAATATAAATCTTATTCAGAAGTAATTACTGGACAGCTTTGTAGTGTGGGGAAATAATGGGACAGGTTCAATTAAGTGTAAAAGGTCAGTTTCTGAACTTTTGCCCCTAGGCCCAAGTCCTTCCTCCAGAATACAATGCCACAGGGAAAATGCTGAGTTCTTACCTGCTGTGATTTTCTGAATACTCAGAATCAAATGAATCATTTCAAACTCCTTTCATAGATGTTTGGAGAAAAAACAAAACAAAACAAAAAACAGAATCATTAGAAATAAATTATGACTTAATTAGAATATTTCACATAACAAGATTATAGAAGAATGTATGGATAATTGGCAAAAGGTTGATCTTTCATTAATTAACACCTTTGAATGAATACAAACTTTTTATCCCTGCATTATATAGGTGAAAATTAGCATTAAAATAAACCACCTATTTTTTTAAAAAAAAGTTACTTTGCCAATTTGTAAAAATGACATTTTTTCCAAATATTGTTTGCTTTCAAGGTGCAAATTATGTACAATTTAAGCAGCATTCTCTCTGAACAAAAGGAAGATTTTTAGAGATTTCAATAACTAACTACTGCATTATTCACTAAGGATTACTTTTGGAATGGAAATAAAGTACACTAATTTTAGATTTGCTTTCCTTTATATCACCTGCCATCAGGAAAACAGCTCACAAATGTTAGTCACTTCCATATCATTTAAGTTACTTTGCTTTGCTTCCAACAAGAAGCACCAATCTAAGAAAAAACTAACAACAAATTTAATTTTCAAAAATGGATATCCTATTTTGATGAGGATTACACATTTATTAAAAATAATAATTGTAGAATGGGGGGCGGAGCCAAGATGGCGGAGTGAAAAGGTGACTCTCTGAATCCTCCTCCAATCTTCTCTCAAATCAACAATAACATAAGCCTCTGAACTGATCTTCAAGTCAACGAATCTAGAAATATTTGGACACTGCTTGCTGATATCTCTGAAGAACTTCATATCAGGTTTGTCTAACTCGAACAGAGGGATAAACAGTGGTGTAGGCTGGAAGTGAGGGTAGGACTCAGCTCACTGTGGCAGAAACTCCAAATTCCAAACTCCATAAACCTGGAGTTTATCTGAGGCACTCTGGACACTTTGCCCTGATTGGGGGCAGGTGTTCTGGCAGATTTGTCTTGTGTAAGGAGTAATTCGGCCTTAGTCCTAGCCCCTAGTACCTTAAGTTAATGCACCGAAGTAGCCCAGGGCAAAGAACTTCAGTGGCCGTTTTTTTTTTCCGAGCCTTAAAGAGACATCCACGATGTCTAAAAAAAAAAAAAAAAAAAAAAAATGAAGAAGCAAAAGAGAGCTCTCACCATAGACAGCTTTTATGAAGAGAAAGGAGGGATGACCCCAGATCCTGAGGTTCCTTTAGACAAAATTCCAGAGGAAGTTATTAAGGACCTTCACTGGTCCCTTTTTCTTTTCTTTTTTTATTAAAGCTTTTTATTGGTATAACATATGTATGGGTAGTTCCCCAGCATTGATCTTTACAAAGCTTTCCATTACAAATCTTACCCCCAGTCCCCTCCCCTCCCCTAAATGACAGGAAGTCCACAAAATGTTAATAATGTTGAAATACTTGACAAGTGAAGTGGAGCGATGGTGGCGGAGATCAGACAGGAGTCTCTGTAACCTCCTCTAACCTCCCCTCAAACCAACAAAATATGAAGCCTCTAGACCGATTCTGAAGCAAAAAAATCCACAATATCTGGAGAACAACACGATTCTAGAAGAAGATACTCTGGAAGAACCTCAAAACAGGTCTGTTTTAATTGGGCAGGGGGTGGTCTACTGAACCCAGACTGAAGCTCAGGGAGACCGGGGCAGGGAGCTGGAGCAGGGAGCTGGAACAGGAGTCCGAACAGGAGTGGGAGCTTGGGCTTTTCCCACAGCTGGGAGTCTTCTGCAGGCCTCTTGGAACAATTTGTCCTGATTGTGGGCAGGTGGTTTGGAGGGTCTGCTTTTTGAGGGGGATAGATTGTGAAGCATTGAACCCCTGATGAGCATCGTAACTAGCTGCCATTACACAGCACCTTAAAGCAATCAATCAAACAACAGGACTGATAAGCACCAGAAATAATTCAATCATCAGAGCTGCCCAGCCCCTGACATAATTCAATCAGCAGAACTGCCCAGTTCCTGAAATAACTCAATCAGCAGAACTGCCCCAGGGCAAATTAAAGCAGCTGTCCCACCTTTGCCTTAAACAGACCTCCTACCTTTAAAAAAAAATGAATAAAAAACCAAAAAGAGCTCTCAAAATAGACAACTTTTATGGAGAGAGGGAAGAACAGACCTCAAATCCTGAGGACCCTAAAGGTAAAGCAACTCCAGAAAAAGCTCCAAAGAGAGACATAAATTGGTCTCCATGTCACAAGGCTTTCTTTGAAGATTGCATAAAAAATCTTAAAAGAGAGTTAGAAGAAACATGGGGAAACGAAATGAGATCACTGCAAAATAAAATAGAAAAAATGGAAAAAGAATGCAATGAACAAAAACATGTAATTGGTCAATTGCAAAAGGAACTAAAAACAGTAACTGAAGAAAATAAGACATTAAAAATTAGAATCGAACAATTGGAAATGAATGACTCATCAAGACTTCAAGAATCAGTTGAACAAAAACAAAAAAATGAAAAGATAGAGAAAAACATGAAATATCTCCTAGGAAAAACAATTGACCTGGAAAATAGATCTAGGAGAGACAATCTAAGGATTATAGGGCTTCCTGAAAGCCATGATGAAAAAAAGAACCTGGACACTATCTTCCAGGAAATCATAAAAGAAAA
>JAJPUD010017875.1:0-30139 GCA_023553655.1 Myrmecobius fasciatus
TTTTTTTTTTTTTTACCAGAGGGAATAAGTAAAACATGTTTGTTTAGACTCAAATTTCTTAATTTAAAGTCTGGATCCACATTGTTCATCAAACAACCAATACACTGGCAAGCATTTTTAAAATTCCTTGTCAAAGGACTTGTCTTGGTGATACAAAGAAAAAAAAAATTCTTCCTTCAGAGAATTTACATTCTATGAGATGAGATAACATAGCAATACATTAATTCATAGATAATTAATTCATAGATGGAAAGTAGTTCTAGAGAACTGGGGGAGTTACCAGGAGCTGAATCAATATTTTTTAAGTGCCTCCTATGGGTCAGGCAATGTGTTAAATGCTGGAGATAGGAAAGGAGACAAAGATAGTTCCTGCCCTCAAGGAGTTTATAATCCAGTGGAAGAGAAAACATAAAAGCAAATATATACAGGATAAATAGGAAATAAGAGAAAGAAGTCACTAAGATTAAGAAATTGGGAAGTCTTCCAATTTAAAAAAAAAAGGAATTTAGTTGAACTTAAGAGGAAACCAAGGATATTATATGCATATCACTTTATAGCAGTCCTGAAACTTATACATTTGGTATTTCAATCAATCTATGATCTCATTGATTTGATACCCTGTACAATCCCATCAGCCTGGAGTTCCTCTATTAGTCTTTCATCAATTTGATACTAGACTTAATCCTACCTTTCACCACTGCCACCCTTACCCCTTTCTACTTTTCCTTTCCTTACCTGCCACCATCTCCTTTCCAGAAATTGATATTTCAGAGGCTAACAGCTAAGTCTTAGGTACTAACACTGATTAAAGAGAATGAGTCATCTTCTCTCCCAACACAACTGCAATAAATATAAGCAAGTTTGACTGTTGGTACCTCTTTTTCTCCCCTTTTTTGTTTCTTAACTGAATTTGCCCCAGGTGCCAGGATTTCTAATTATAGCTCTGATGGAAAGAATAAATACGTGACTCTTAAGTTTTTGAATTTGCTTGACTGAGATAATAATGGGCTCTTAATAATAAGTAAGAGATAGTAACTTCCACACAATGGACATAAATAGACTTGCAACTTTATTAGAACTACCCTAAGGACTTGAACCCCTTAGTCCTCATAAAGAAGACAAATCACAGATTGCTAAAAAGTTAACCATCTTAACATTAGATCTGAGCTGCCAAATAACTCATGGAGGGCAAATTCTTGGATCTTTTGCTTTTCCATATTTGACTTCATTCTTTATTGCTTTTAGCTCCAGACCTATATATTCATTCTTCTAAGAGGTCAAAAACTGTCTTTCTAGGAAACTGAATTCCAGAGTCCTAGAGACTGGTACTACCTAGTAGCTCCCATTTCCCTCTCAGAATACCAGATTCTAGGATTTTACTGATCAGACTTAATGCTTCCTCAGGCATTTATATCCCAATATTCAGTTCCAGATTTACCACAGTTCCATTGAACATTCTCAATTGCTTGTTCTAGCATTACTAAACCTTTTATCTTAAACTTCTTCCTACTCTCTTTCCATCTTTTAGCCCTCACAAAGATATGACTAACTCTTGGCAATGTCACTCTCCTCACCACTTTTCCCAATACTGGATATAGTCATATATTCCAACTTGTTGGTCATGATGGGGAGTTATAATAATCCTTGTTCCCTATGATCACTTCCATTTCCTCAACCTTCACTAAGCTCATTTGAGATTCACAATATTTAAATTGATCATACAATCTAAATCCTGGTGTCTGTTATCTGTAGATTACTACAACATTCTCTTTCCTTTTTACTAAGTTCAGTGATCACAATTGTCCCTCCCTACCTCCTTCCCTTACACTAAATAAAAACAAAACAAAGCATACCCCTTCTGTTCCTAGAGAGTTGGATTCTGGTACTCTGTAGGAGTTGAGCAGTATTCAAGAAATCTCTTTTCCCTTTCCCAGGAAGCCCAGATTCAGGAATTCTTCTTTCAGGCCTCTAGGTAAGAACACATGACATCTATATGCCTCTAACCAAAGTGGCTATTTACATTCCTAGAAATGTATGTTGGGGAACTGTGCATATATACTATGCTTAAATTTCTTGTCTTCTGATCCCCTTACCTAGTATCAATCAACATTTCTGATCCTTTCTAGCTTTCTCCAAAAAGAGAGATAAAGACCAATGTTATAGCTAACCCCGCCCCCCTACCACCTTTGATAGGTCAAAACAAAGAGGATGAGCCCAACTCACTCAACAACTCAATATAGTTTTAATTAGCAATGCTGAATAAGTGATAAATGATCACTATCTTGTAACTCATCAAGTTGATCAGGAAACTCCCTTAAATTGATAACAGTAACATTCCTATATGAAATTACTTATCAGATATTTTTGTAGCCAATACATCTGCATTATTATTGCTTATTCTTATAAGCAAATCTAACATTGAAAAAAAAAAGGAGAGTACTAGAATGATCTTTCTTTGCAATATTAGCTATGCAAAATAACCACCTGCTACTTTAAATGTGGAGATAAAGGAAAAGAGAAAATGAAGAAAGAAAATTTAAAAATGAAAAGAAGAAAAAGAATATGACAGATGGTCACTGAAGCATTTTTATAACTACTTACAAATGGAAATAGAATTAAATAGCTAAAATTTAAAGTGTATAGATATGACAATCAATGCAATGATCCTTAAAAAAAAATACCCTAAGAATAAGATGAAATAGGACAACAATTGAAAGATTGTGCTAGAATAGCTATTCTGTGTCAGTGCTAGAATAGTCACAGTGAATTAAAACTTAATTAGATGTCCAAAGGAATCTAATAATAATAATAATAATAATAATATTTGGTACTTTTATTCTTGTCCCTATAAGTTCCCATTTTTAACTTTTAAGTTGCCTTATTGCAGCTACATCATTCTTCTTGTCAAAGATTTATTATAAGGAGATAGAATTGGAACAAGCTAGAATCATTTAATCTAACATCCTCATTTTACAGATGACAAAATTGAAGTCCAGAGAGAAGGTATAATTTATCTATGATTTCATAGTTAAACCAGAATTCAAAGCCACTTCTAATTTTATATACAATGTTGTTCCTGTTGCTTTTTTCATTCAGGTAATTTCATTTTTTTTCCCTGGAGGGATGTAACATGTGAGAATTGAAATGACTATAAGGATAGTTTTGATTCAGTGCTCCATTTTTACTATAATCTTACATTTATTGACATTTTGGAATTCCATAAGAATATTATGAGTTGCATACTTGCAAAAACTCATTATGCCTTTTAAGTTGCATCCATGTGCCTTATTAAAACAATTAGAAATATATTCAATGAAGCCATCATTTATTCAAGTCATTATTACCTTGTATTTTTAAAATATATTTTATAGTATATACTTATTACATATATAAATATTGTCTCCCTTGTTAGAATGGAAGCTCCATGACAGCAAGGAAAAATCAGTTTCTGTTTTTGTATTTCTAATACCTGGCATATAGCAGTAATATAATGAATGTTTGTTGATGGATTGATTATTAAGAGCTGCTGTGTATACATCACTATGTTGGGTGCTGAACGGAATATTATAAAGGTATAATACATAGCCCCTATGCTCCAAGAATTTATAATTTAGTTGGGAAGAGCAACAAAACAAGAAACTATGTGATTAAATCCCCAGATTAGGAATACAGATAATAGTAAATGCTAAGAATAAAGAGTGAGTAAGGGATCTGAACTTATATCTCTTTTAAAAAATCAGCACACACCCTTTGGACATGCCATAAAAAATTTTCCAGTCTTTCAATAACTATTTTCTCTTTCCGATTTGAATCTTAATCATTTTAGCTCCCTTTTCTTTTATGAAGCTTCCCTAAATAGTCTGTCCCATATTGCCTTGCTCTTGTCAGTAAATTTAAGCTTGAGTTCTGTCTTTGTATTTTCAGCACTTAGTTGGTATAAAATAAGTGCTTAGTGTAGATGCATGCATATTGATTGCATTATTGCAGCTTATTGAAAGCAGTAGAAAGAGGTTTGAATACATTTATAAGCAGATATTTCAACTATAAAATTTACAATAGAATGTGGCCATTTAGTAAGGGGTAAACAGTGACACACTGTTTGGTATAGTTTGAAGTCATCATTGTATTATTGTTAACTAATGTTTACAATAATGATAGAGTTATTAAGGAAAGATTGTTATACTAAAGAATACTTTACTAATATAGGAGATTAACAGATTTAAGAAATATTAATACTTTGTTACCTTTAGAAAATTAAATGATGGCATAATTTAAAGTTTTGTTCTTAGGGGAAAAAATCATTGGGTATACCATAGATTGTCAGAAAAAAAATGGAGATTTCTTCTCATTCTGAAGGGATGTGAGCATTGGAGATGATGATGGTGATGATGATAAACAATAGCTATCACTAATATTTACCTACTGCTTACTGTATGTCAGGCATCATGCTAATTGTGGTTTAGTGTTTTTTTTTTTTTAGTCAAAACCAATCTTTTGGGGCTTTCTTGACAAATATACTTGAAGTAGCTTGCTATTTCCCTCTCTGAGCTCATTTTTCAGATGATTAAATTGCTTTACAAAGAGTTCATTTGAGCTTCACAACAACTGTGGGAGGTACGTGCTATTATTACTCTCATTTTATAGATAGGGAAACTGAGGAAAGCAAAGATTAAGTGAGTTACACAGCTAGTAAATATTTGTGGATGTATTTGAGCTCAGGATTTACAGGTTTTCTGTAAAGCCAAGATTCTATCCACTGTGCCACCTCACTGCTTTGCTCCTTTTTAATGCTGTTCTCTGTGGTTACCTCTTCCCTCTGTTTCAGTGTCACCACTCCAGGAACTGAACAGGAAGAACCAAGAAAAGTAGCCCAAGTAACTGGTTTCCTCATTAAAACACCTGAAGAAATTACTGGAATTTCTGAAGAAGAGAGGGTCTACCTCCAGACCCCAGCACCCAATGGTCAAGGAGAATCTCCCATTGTGCAAGAACCTGAGGAGTTCCCATTAAATAAGGATGAGAGCTCTCCAAGGAGAAGTAGTCTTGTCATTGTAGAATCAGTTGAAGACCAAGCACAGAAACTTGAAAAATTTGAAGAGGCATCTTTTGAAAAGGTAACTGAATTTCTCTTTTATCTATCTTCCCCCCCAAAAAAGAACCCCACATATTTAACATAATAAATATCTAAGGGGGATGGGGTGAAAGGAGGAAGAAAAAATTTGGAACACAAGATTTTGCAAGGATGAATGTTAAAAGCTATGCATATATTTTGAAAATAAGCTATTATTAAAAATAAATAGAGGTGGGAGAAAAAGAAAATAAAAAGTTAAAATTTTTAATTGAGTTAAAAAAAAACAGTGGAAAAGATCTATTTTTTTCCATATGAAGATTCCCCCTTTTTGTGACATTATTTTATGTCAGAAAGATTTTCTAAATCACTTTAAACCAAGGAACAAGGGAAATAGTTCATAGTTTTTAATTTTTTTTAGAATCAGTGCATTTAGAATCATTGAATCTCTTAGTACCAGGACAGTCATAGATAGAATCAGACTTGAAATAACTCATCCTTTCTTTAACATCAGAAACAAGTGGCTTTTGTCCTTCATTTTAAGATCTTCACTAATCAAGATATGAATTCTGTGAATTTACTCTTTGTACCAATACTCATAATCTTCAGTGCCCACTGACTGACTGAGTTCTTTTATATAATTCTGCTACTAGGTGATTCAGCCTCTCTGGTCAGCATTTCGTCATGTACAAAATATATAGGCTTAAAATGATGATCTAAAAGGGACAGATATATTCTAGATCTTAAACAGGGCCACAGATTTTGTCTCTTTATTTTGAAAAAAAATATTTCACTTATGGACCTGAAAGCTAACCAGAGCATTATTTATTCTCTTTCATAACTTCATTTTTTTGTAATTGAAGTATCTTCATTATTTTACTAACAATTAGGCATTAATTTGGACTTTAAATATTGCACCATGGGAAGAATTTCATGATGATTATTCTACAAAAAGAAGCTATCCTCTCTTTTTTTTAACTTTTTATTTTCTTTTTTCCCTAACCTCAATTTATTTATTTTTAATAATAGCTTATTTTCAAAATATATGCATAGCTTCTAACATTGATCCTTGCAAAATCTTGTTACAATTTTTTTCTCCCTTCTTTCATCCCACCCCCCCTTAGATATTGATTATGTTAAATATGTGTGATTCTTCTATAAATATTTCCACAATTATCATTCTGCACAAGAAAAATCAGATCAAAAAGGGGAAAAATGAGAAAGAAAACAAAAACAAGCAAACAACAGTAAAAAAGATGAAAATACTATCTTGTGATCCATAATCAGTCTCCACAGTCCTTTTTCTGGATGCAGATGGCTCTCTCCATCACAAGTCTATTGGAATTGGCAAAAAGAAACTATTCTCAAGGAGTTCAGTTCACTTATGGAGTCTGAATCTCTGAATTTAGAAAACTACAGCCATTCATAGAATTTATCTTTCATATTGAATCCCCAAGAATGAACAAATAGCATTTGAATTTCACAATCTACTTGTCTCCAAATGTTAACTTGAAGTATGTTTCCAATTACTAAAATATGTCTACATATTTCTAATTCTAATCCCATGATTCTGATGTTCTAATTTGCAAACTGGTTTAAGAAATTATTTCACGGGACTCCCATTAAGAGAAACATGAATAAGAGTATAGGTGCTAGAATAAATAGACCCTGGTCATTTTTTTAAAATGATAAATCTTATTCTTTCATCTCTGTGTCAGAATAGACTAAGAGAAAGGAGCTCTATGACACAAAATAGAGATCCTCACTCTTTGCAGATCCACAGACCAGAGAATGATTTGGTACCAATAGTCATGTAGAAAATGCAGTTATTCCTCAGGGAACATTGCATTTCCAGCATAGTAGAGAAAATAAAGTAGCTACATTTTCTGAGTCTCAATAGTGATTAGAAAATTGAAATCTTCATTCATAAATGTGGACAACAAAGAATGGGGAATTTTTTTCTTTAGTTTCCTCTCATAATTATTTATGATGCCTCATTTGAGGGTTATTTATTTCTCAGGAAATTCTGGAATAATCTCAATATCAAAACACCCTGCTTCTTATAGGCAAATCAAGGACTATTTGTTATACAAAGTTGGATAAATGAAACAGAATCTTTAAACAAAAGTAAATCTGGTTCTGGTATTTAGTGGTTCAGGTAAATTATTATCCATAATAGTCAACAAGTAGTTTATTTATTAAGTGCTTACCATGTGCCAGATATCATGCTGAGCATAATCTTATGCTGAGATGCAAATGCAAAAGAGAAACAGTCCCTGTCCTCGTGAGCTTAGAGGAGGCTAGGGGAGGGGGAAAGATGTTCTAATTTCCTCTCCTTGTCACTAGAAATGTACTGATATAGAATTAGAGAAGCACAGGTAACATAAACATAGATTTGGAGATAGAAGAGACTTTAGCAGCCAGTTCCTCATTTTAAGTTGAGGAGACTGAGGACAGAAGAAAGTTAAGTGCTTGCCCAAGGTTATAGAGGATTCAAGTCATCTGCATCCAAGGCCTATACTTTCTTCCACTAGCATATTAGCCTGTCTGAAGACATAATTCCAGACAACCATAATGGCTCTCAGGTCTTGTTTTGATTGATAGTCATTTATTATAAATTTCAAGCTTGCCTTTGTTTTTAAAATATCATTTATTACACTATGGGAAATAATGTATTTCCATTATTAGAAAAAATGATATAGATAGATTCAGAGGACCACATTCAGATCTCAGTGCTGCTATTTAATTATCTGTGTATTCTGTGATAAGTCATTTAAACTGTCCAGGCTTCATTTTCTTTATTTGTAAAAATATCAGTTTGACCTAAATGCTATTCAATATTCATGCTGCCCCAAATCTTTTGTCTTAGGATGTCATGCATATCAGGAAGTCCTTATATTGCCAAAATCACACATCTAGTATATTTTTCTACAGCCTTAAAACATTCTCCTGGGCTCAATATATATAGCACACACTGAACATTTATTAAGTAGCAACTTGGCATACATTATACAAAAGGAGAAAAGGAGATAGAGGAGCAAACCTACTTTCTTAAAGCCACACAACCTTGAGAGAATTCAGTGAGAGAAACTCAGAAAAATTCATATTTGAATGCTACTTTTGAGTTCCCTATACATTGGACGACACTGCCTTTCTTTGAAAGAATGCCACTGTGAAGCTCAAATTTCTAAAAATTTTACCGTGCTGTCTCTGGTATTCTACGAGAAATTATTATTATTTAAATTAATAATTTTCCATCTATATGCAGCTGATCCAAACAAATATTAATTATGTCATTTTTGGTAATAGGTTTTCATCCAGTCACACTCATTTAAGACAGTAGCTCTGAACAAAAGCAAAGCTGTCATTTCTTCTTCCCAGATTTGACAGATGATGCCATAATCTTCAGAGTAATATTTTGATTCAAGATGGCATTTATCAGTCACCATAACCAAAACCAAAATTCTTCCTAGGAACATTCATTGCTACAGTTGCCTTTTTTATACATTTATATCCCAATGAGAAATCACTTTATGGTTCTTGGCAGTTTTCCCAAGCAAAGGCATAAAATCAAAGCCCTGAATAAACACTTTCAAAATCAAGTGTAAACTCAGGCAGAAACCAATAGCTAAATAATGTTTAGTATATTAAACAATGCCATGCTTCCCTGCTTCCACTAGGAGCTCACCAAGGAATTAGGTGAGCTGGACGACAGCTCAGATGAGGATGCTATGGTAACCACCAGGGTTGTTCGTCGCCGGGTGATAATTCAGGTATAAGTTATGAAATTATTGCACGAACCAGGACAGCTTTGTCCTGATGACTTTCTGAGAGTGACCCATGCCCCTGAAGCAGTGAGGGTTTAGCACGTTTCCTAAATAATGCATGGGCATTTGAAAATGGATCCTACCATGCTAACAAATTTTATTTGAAAAGAAATGTAGTGAGTGATTCCTGCAATTCTAACCTGTTTCCCTTATGTCATATGACAGAGGACCAGTAAGATCTGGTATCTTCAAAGTCACCAATTTTATGGGCACTGTATGTTCCTTTTCTTTAATCTAGGTTTTGCTTTTGCATGCTCTTCCTTTTTTTATTATTATTATTATAACAAAACTACTTACAGGTTTTTTGTATCTTAGTGATGTTTCTCAACTCCTTTAATTGAATTATTTTATTTTTAAGCAGTTGGGAGTAATTTATTTTAAATGCACACTATATGACATAGTTCTCTTGGCTATTTAGGGAAATGATATGCCTGACATACCATCAGAAACAGTGACAGAAGAACAATATATTGATGAACATGGACACACTGTAGTGAAGAAGGTATGATTGTTCTTACCTTATCATTTGGGTTTTTCATACCTTTACCCCACTAAAGATCTATTTATAACCCAATATTTTAAAGCAAAATGGAAATGCAAACATGATAATGATAATTACAGGTCACCAGAAAGGTCATTAGGCGGTACCTATCCCCAGAGGGCATAGAAAAAGAAGAAGTTACTATATGTGGAACTCTACAGGAGCCTGTGAACATTGAAGAAGGAGATGGTTATTCCAAAGTTATAAAGCGTGTGGTGTTGAAGAGCGACAATGAACAGTCAGAGGTAAGCATGTCTCACTCTGAGTATCCCAAGATAACTTGGTATATGGAAAAATAGGAAAGAGAATTCAGAAAAGTAAGGTAGGGAGCTGGAAGAGAGGGCTCATTGAGATTGATTCCTGTCTGTCCTATATATTTTTGAGCAGAGTACTATATTATATAATCTTTCCTGTTGTTGTGGAAGAGCCATTTTGTGTGTTAACTTTAATGAACACTGGGAGATTTATTCTTATTTTTCCACTGTTTTTCGTAATTTGGTTTCCATCTTCTATTCATGTCATAACCTGATTGTAAAAATGTAAGAAAGAACTGAAATCAAATCACTAGCAATTTATGGAGTCTATTGGGTAAACAACATAACAAAATTATGCACATATATGTTAGTGATTCTTATGAAATATCTATCTTTTCAAAACTACTTTTGATAAATAAATGTATTCAGAACTGCTCTAAACTATTCCCAAGAGAATTCCAAGGATTCCAAGAGGATTCCAAAGCATCTTGAGTGTTAGTTGTGACTATGGATTGTTGGTTTTTTAAATTTCAGTGTGACATAATGCATAAAATTGTCTTTGAAGCCTTGGATTCAAGCCCCATCTGTATTGGCTGAACAATAGCTTTTAAGTTATAGAAAATTTTGTTGGCAGAGGGAAATTACTTCATCTAGAATTTCCTATACCAAAGAATTCCTTCACAGGTACTAGTCCTATTCCTGTCCTTCCTGAGGCTCTTATCAGTTGTCAGGGTGACCAATTGCTTTATTTTTAAAGCAAGTGAGCTTTCTCCTCTTCTCATAGGCATAGGAATTCAGCCAAAATTGTGCCTCTTGGAGAATATTTTATTATGTCCACACAAAACTAAAATAACCAAATTTGTACCCCAAAATGTAGTAAGTCTACAAATAGCTTAGTAGTCATGCTTTCATACAAAAGAACCAACCAATTTCTTTCACCAAAGTAACTGGTGGTTTTTACTGTTGTATAAATACAACCTTCATTGAGGTCAAGTAACCTTCAAGCAGTTTATGTAAACTTAATGGAAGTATCTGTTTTGATCACCTTTTTCCACCTGTCTATTTTGATCATCTTCTTCCCCCTTGTCTCTATCATATTACCTAATAAGTAATAAGCATATAAAGTATTTTCACTAAGAGAAGGTGTTGTTAGCCAGTTTTACTTTGAATTGATCTCAAGTTTACCAATGATTGAGGTTGAAATGCTCTGGTGATTCTCGTATGAATTTTTTCCACTTATTCAGGAACTGAATAAATGCATATTAATTAATTGCATGGTATAACAGATTGAAATTGTATCCTGTCTGTTCCCCATTCACTAGGTAACTTTCTCTGAGCCCAGTGTTTCACAATTTCAGTCTGAGCCTGTGGAAAGTCATAAGGTCAGCAAAGTTGTTAAGACAACTGTGGTACATGGAGAAAGGATGGAGAAACATCTGGGAGATGCTAGTTTAGCTACTGATCTTCCATCAGCCAAAGATGACTTTGAAGAGGTATAGTGGCATCACCATTGTCTGTGTTTTATTTTTAATGTATGTATGTGTAATTTTTTTGATAATTATTCAATATAATATTATTCAGGAATATGTTATCAATCCTTTTGGCCCATACTTGTAATTTTTTAAAGGGATATTTTTGATTGGAAGGACTTTGATGGAATGTCGCAAATCAAATTTTCATAGTAATTTTAGATATTTATAAAAAGAACTAAGTAAAATAATGGATATATTCTATGTATAAATCAAAAGTAATGATAAGATTCGTCAAATTCTGGTTTCCACGAATAAGAAGTTTGGGAATTCACTTACTCTCTATGAAAATCAAAAGCAAAGATAAAATTCTACAATTTCTAATTATCATAAATTACAAGTTTTAGAATTCAATTCTTTACAAAAAATTCCTATGTTAAACCTCTTGAAATATTTTAAAAAACAATCTGGAAGATGTTAGTTTTGGCCACTGGATTTCCTTCAGTCAAAGATGAATTTTGTATGAAAATCTAGACACTTCTTTCTTGATTTTTCATATTTAAATGTTTCTTTTAGTTTCATATCCAAATATAGATGATCAAACTCTTCTTCATTTGTACTTCATTTTTATTAGATTCAGTACTATCATATAGAATTTTGATGCCAGAGCATTCTTTGGCCTTTTCTTCTAAGAAGTTTACAATAATTATTGGGTAGGCACTTATGGCTCAGCCAACAAAAAGAAAGCAGATTGAAAAATAAATATATATGTATTCTCCCTCTAGTATAAACAGATCGTGTGTGAAGAGAGGGAGATATAAATGGGGTGTCCATTTAATTTTTTAGTTTAACTTTGTTAGGAGAAATTTTTGTGAATTAGGCACTGATATTCTGGAATCATTGCAAAATTTTGATAATCAAAATGTGAATCACACAGGATACTGATTTTTGTCTTTCTTTTTCTTTTGGTTATTTCATTTTTCATTTACATCACAACAAAGGCAATTGGTAGAGGAAGAAATGAAATAGCAGTCAAGGCATAATTGTTAGTGAGTATAGTAGTTTATGAACGTTTATAGGGAGTTGTAGAATAATTGGTAAATTCCATACTTCTGTTATGCCTCCTTATGCTCCAAATTTAAAACAATTGGAATTCACTGTTGTTTTTTTTTTTAAACTGAGAAGAAAACATCATATTTAATTAAAAATGTAGCTTTTCAATATAACCCAAAACTTTTTTTAATTGCTTACCAGTTCTTTTTCCTTTAAGTATTTGTGTTCATATTAAATCTGGATTAAATTCGATTTGCCAAATAGTTTAACATAATTAACACGTAGTGGATATCCTGCCATCTAGGGGAGGGGTGGGGAATTGGGGGGTAAATCTGTAACAGAAAGTTATGTAAGGGTTAATGTTGAAGAATTACCTATACATATGTTTTGCAAATAAAATAAAATTTAAAAAAATTGTCATTCAATTTCATTTAGGAGTTTATGGCATAATAATAAGATTTTGTTTTGCATTACATTTTTATTTCAGGCTTTGAGTTATGCAGGTAGCCATGGGAAAGTCCATCTATCTAGTTTAGTAGAAAATGAGATCGTGAAAGAGGATGGATCAGTTATTAAAAGGTTTGGTTTGGCATGGTATGGTGCTTTGATTTTGATAGGGAAATAATAATCAACTAACAATATACAAAGGATTTTCATGGTGGGGCAGTTTTAATAATAGTTACTGCTATAGTGTTTTTGTTAGCAAAGTATAAGATGGGAATGTATTATAATGCCCATTTTGCAAATGGGGAGATAGGAATTCTGAGTTTTAAGGGCTTCGTAAAAGGTCACATCAGTAGAAAGAACTAGAGTCAGTATTCATGACCTTGCTTAGACATCTGGCCCCCAAAGACTGGTGATGGTCCTTCACATTACAGCTTCTGGATAAAATGCTATCATTAGATCTCAGATTTTGGTAAGTCAATATGTCAAGCCCTGTGGAAGTAGTGGAGGCTACAAAGACAAAAGCATGATAATTCTTGCCATCGAGAAGCTTATACTCTACAAAAGGAAACATGCACATATATAGTGATGAAGAAAATTCATATGTTGGTGGCCTAGGAGTTCTATGCTGGACTCACCCAAGCCAGGCTCAATCCTGGAAGCAGCCTCTCTCCACAGAGCAGTGCCAAGCTTTTCTCAATCTCTAACCATTTCCCACATCCAAGAGTTCCAGGGAAATTTTCTTAAATAAAGCTTATATTTGGCACATATCTAAAGTAACCCCTAAAAGGGACTAAAAGTTGTGGGGTTTTTCCCCACAAAAGGTTTTTTCACTGTACAAAGTAGATATTAGGAACAGGAGAGTGATTTATTTCCTCCAAAGCAAAATAAATGCTTAAACTAAAAAAAAATTGTGTGCATTAATAACAAATATTTTAAAATACAAAATAATAAACTATCATGCTAGTGGAACCATATCTCTTTTTTAGAGTGTACTGTTGGTACAATGAGAGCATGTTGATTGGGAGATCTCCTAAATAATAGTTTTGTAAAGTATGTAGCCTTTTTTTTTTTAAACTAATGTTTTAACACCTCTGCATGAGTGATGAATAGCATGGACTTGATTTTTATTTCTCCTTTGATATTTGACTGCATTCAGAGATACTGAACAGAAAGTACAGATTGTTTTGCCAGAAACAGCTCATAAAATTAGAAAGCAATATTTGTGCTGAGAACTGTGAGCAGCCATTTGGGAATCTGACTTTCCTGTTTTAATCACTGATCCACTAATAAGCCTTTGACAAATCACTATATTTTGCTTTGGGTGAGTTAGCTTCTCTTTTGATGTTGGGAAGTTCATGTGAGTTTTAATGAGATTAATAAAGCACTTCCTCTACCTCAGGAGAAAGCTACTATTCAAACTCCCATTGCTCTCTGTAGATATTTAAAACCCATGAAACCTGCCGAATTTGCAGGAAAAATTTAGAGGCCCCCTCACTATTTTTCAGCCAAATGCAAAGAGCAGTAGCAGTTACTGAACATCTCACAAGGTTTTTATTTCTATATAACTAGGTCCTGATTAGAGCAAATAATGAATCCAATGAAGTAGTTGCATTGTTAGAATTCATACTGAATATGTCCACTGGACTGGAACCAATAGCTGTTTTACATATTTTTAACTTCAAATAAAATGAACTCAATTACATTCTTCAAAAAAATTTTCCCCACCAAAAAAAAATGTTATTTGGATTTCTGGAATTTTTAAAATTATCTTTCATCAGATCATTTTAGGAGAAACGTAGGTAATCTCAATCTCTCCCTCTCTCATTCTTTCCCTCTCTCCCTCCTTTCCTTCACCATAAAATCTTAAAATTTGGAAGAGACCTTAGAAATGGCCTCTTTAAATCTTTTTGATAAGGAAGGAAGCCAAGACCCAGTAAGATTAAGTGATTTGTACAAAATTAACTAGTTGATGGCATCAGGTTAACTGACCAGCACAGAAAAATGGTTTGTGTGTGGGATAGACATTTCAAGAGCTGGAGTGATACAGACCTCAGCAAGAGCTAAGGAGGTTATTGTGCAGGATAAAATGTGACATAGCCCATTGGTGGGCCATAAAATGTAACTTTAAGCATTGTTATATTATTGACCTTAAATCTGTAATTATGTCTTCCATCTTCCAACTTTCTCCTCCATACTCTTGTTCTGGGATTCCCGAGGCTTATTCACCTGTTCTCTCTGATATCTCAAAAACTACATTTCCCTTCAAGTTCCTTGAGTGAAGATGAAATCAAGAGGTCTCTGTAGAAAAGGACACAAGTTATCCCTTGCCCAGCTGTCACATTTAAATGATACTTTGCCCAAGCATGCAGGGATGTAAAAACATGGACTCCTTCTCAGAATAAAATTTTGAAATCACTAAAATACATAAGATTAAAAATTTCCATTATATTGAAAAACAGTTATTAAAAACATTTTTAAAAATATAAGTGCATTGGCCTCACATTAGGATATCCTGTTTAAATGGATAAAACAAGGGAAAGTTCCCAAATTACCCTGTTTTCCCATGAAAATAAAAATATAGCTGCATTTGCCCTTTCTTGGTTCTTTAATGAATTAATTCTTCTCCTTTGTTTATAATGTCTTATTCTCTTCATTCTTGTCCAGGTTGGTTTCTAACCAAAAGTTAACCCAAACTCTTGGGTCCTTAAATTTGAAAAAGATTCAAGTTGGCCAGACTATTCTAAACCTTCTCCCTAGTTTTATAGTTTTTAATTTTATAGTTACTGTGGTAAAATCACTTAAGAAGGAAGTTTTTCCAGTTGACCAGCCCAAAGATTACATCCCTGAGCTGGCTTATTCTACATTTCATCTCACACAGTCTTTATAATGGTCTTCTTTAGCTCTTGATGAGGTGATACAGATATCACTCCAATTTCTGAACTGTCTCTCCCTCCTACAATCCCTTTATGCTAGTCAGTTTACTTGTTGCCAATCAACTAGCTATTTCTCAAAATTGGTTTTACTCTTTTGATAAGAACTAGTCTCCCAACTTAATATGCTGGGCTTAGTTCCTAGAGCAACAAAGGGTATTATATGACCAAAACCATAATCCCTGAAACCTGTTTCTGTAATAAAACAACTCCTTCCCCATATCCGGAAACAACTAGCATTCATTTACTATTTCAAAGTTTGAATCACCTGTTAGAAATCCCATTCAGTTTCTCTTTCTTAGCTGAAAGATTCCTCTTCATTTACTATTTCAAAGTTTGAATCACCTGTTAGAAATCCCATTCAGTTTCTCTTTCTTAGCTGAAAGATTCCTCTAAAACTAAGCTCATTTGCAGAAATGAAATTTCCCTGAATGAAGTGAATAATTATGATTTTCCTAGCTTAAAGAATAAACTCAATCCATTTCCAAAGATTACCTTTGATGATCCTTATGTATATATACCTCTCTGGTGTTTGCCTCTCCTGTGGGAATGATCACTTAGAATTCTATCATTAAAATCTTAACTTTCCCGCTCACTCTGAACTCATCTTTATCTCCTCACAAACTGAACTACTCTCCATACCCTTCTCATTCCATTTATGTGTCTTCTATTGAATTTAACTGTTCCTCATTTATACATGCCAATGGATCTCCTTACCAAAGGTGTTCCAGGGTTAGGAGGACACATCTTGTACTACTCGTCTCTAATGGTTAAAGCTATAATAATGCTCAATAATTTTATATTCATTAAAGATGTATCATGTCAAAATCTGTATCTAAAATTTTTAATTTATATACAGAAATTGCTATACCATGTATATGTATGATTTAATAATATAGGGACAATTGACATTTCAGCAAATTGAGACCTAGAGTCTTTGTCCTTTGGAGTATAATTCATTCCCTTCAGAAATCCTTTCCTAAGTTAGAAGATATGTATGGGTTCTGATATTGTTGTACTCATATTATCACACTTCTTTTTTTCTCTCTCTCTGTCCATATATATCTCTATATACATGCACATATACATATACATATATGTGTATACATATACATAACAATGCTGCATATATAGGAAGCATTTTGTGGGGTTTGGCTCATTTACATTTGCTTATAAGTATATTCTTTATTTTTCCAAATTCAAAAATATATTTAGAGATGTTGAAATTAGTTTACTTCCTTCATTTCTGAGGCAAAGACTATTGAGGTCTTGTGAATTTTAGTGGTTCTTTGATGGATCACACAGCTAGTTAAGAGTTAAGTCTGTTTAGAATTCATACTCAGGCAAGTCTAGTGTAGTCTACAGTAGTTACCACTAAACTTCACTATCTTTGGATAAAAGAGAGAAAAGATAAACAGAGAGACAGAGGCAGAGAGGGAGAGAGACAAAGATCTAGATACAGAGAGACAGTGACACAGAGAGACAGTAATTCTTTCTTTCCTTTCTCCCTTCAGGACAACAATGAATAACGCCAAGAAACATAAAAGGACTGTAGTAAAGAATCAGCATGAAAAAATTCACTTGGAACAGATGGAGGATACACCAGAAGCACTAAAACCAGATGACTTCCAACATGACCTTCAGCAACTTCTTAGACATTTCTGTAGGGAGGACTGGAAGCATGAGTCCAAATGAGGGGCTACCCACATCTTATAAAGAAAACTACATATCCATTTCACTTTCTTCAAGCAGTGTAGTGATCACAAATTGCCTAATTAATGGGATATACTGGCATTTCTATTTTTATCACACAGTAACTTTGGTTTTCTTTCTCTCCCCCCTCCCCTTTCCTTTTGTTTTTAATTGTGACCAAAAGTCACAAAAATCACAAAGCTGATTTGTGACCAAAGATGGTATCCTTCATTCTGGGTAGTTTACCCACTAAATGCTTATCTTTGTGCTGTACTGGGAACTTGCCATCTCAGTTGTTCCTTTGCTTCCAGCTAGTTCCATGGGAATCCTTTGATGTGGATAACACTGTTTGCAGGCCTCTCCAAGTGACCATGTATATGTTCTGATGAAAATACCTATACAGAGTACATATAGTTAAAGTGCTTGAACTTACAAAACTTTAAGAAAATGTCTACTATGACTACACATCTTGGAATAGTTTATAGAAATTGCTGAACAATGATTAATAAAGATATTGCTAACACAATCAACTAAAAATACAGATCTACTGGAAAAGCTACCTTGACCATAGGACTTCCAGCTTAGTGATATCTCACCAAGAAGGGCTGTAAGGGTCAGGTGATGGTCACCTTCAAGTACAGCCCTTTACTGTGAAGTGCCCACTGGCTGTGCCCAGCTACACTTTAAGACTCTAACTGCCACTTAAAGAATTCTGGGGGATAAAACCATTGGAGAACTAAAGAAAATGATTAAATAATCAAATCACTAGCAGCTAAACTACATCCTATGGTACATTTGAATCTTAAGATCTTTCCAATTTGGGACTCGTGGGCAGGGTATATTAAATACATATAACACAGTCATTTTTTGTTCTCACTGCTTTAGTAAATCACATTGTCTTACTGGTGTGGTATTTTCTGCTGGCCACTGCATTGTAGATAACTCAGTGGGAAACAAGGTTTACTTGTTAGACATAAAGTTAAACTCTCACCATGTTTGTTTATTTGTTTTTAATTTTAATTTTCTGAATTGCCTTTTCCCAGATACATGCATGTGGCATTTAAAAAAATTTAACCCAACAACAAAAATACTCTTGTAAACATATCAAGAGCTTATCATCCTTATTCTTAGCACTGAGTAATAAGTTTTGAAATTCAGAATGGGATTGTTTTTTGTTTGCTGATGAAGTTCAGAAGATTTGATTTTGGTTAGTATTTTTGTTTTTTTGTTTACATTTTTGGCTAACATGCTAAGACAAGAATATTTCTGCATTTTTTGTTTGGTTCAAAGAAGGGAATATAAAATCTGAGAAATTTACATGTCCTATACCTTATTCTTCTAGTGGTTGGAGCTGTGTAGTATTTTAACATATATATATATATATATATACACACACACAAATATCTACATATAAACAATATACATTTTGAATCAGTTATTTGATAAAGTATATTCAAAGTTGAAGGGGGGGGTAAAATGAGTCAATCCTCCAGGGACTGAAAATTTTCCAATTCTATCTGGTCTTTTCCTATTGTGGGGGGAAAAATGACTCACTCTTTGCTCTAAAAGTAAAAAAGCAAAAACAAAAAACAAACAAAGACAAAGGCCTTTTACAGTGGCATTTGATCATTAAAATAACAATGCCAAGAGGGAAAAAAACAAACAAACAAACCTTTCTTGGGAGGCAGGTCTCCTCAAAGGCCAAACTTTTAAGTCTCCAGTACTAGCAATTTTTGGCAGTCAGGTAGAAAATAAAGTGTTCTTTGGCAGTCAAAATGAGAGGTCGGTCTAGGATGGAACATTTAAGACACACCCGGGCTTTGTCCTTGTCAGGAACAGCACTCCTTTAATGGAGCTCAAGAAAAGCATTTCTTTTGTGTTTCTTGCAGTGCAGATGATGTCTGTGTAACAACATAATGGTTATTCACCTTTTTTGATTTTGGTTTTTTGCTGTGTTATCAAAGAACTTGAATACTGTAAGAAAAAAAAAGTGAATTTTAAGTTGATGAATCAGCATCTTGTTCCCATGGTGATAACACCAATTGAATATATTTATGAGGGCATGTATTAGTTAAAGGAAAAAAAAATACACTAACAACACATAGCTTCAATGTGTACAATGGCTGATTTAATTAAATAAACTGTACAAGTGTTAAATGTGGTAAGAGTGATTTGTTTTTCCTTAGAACTTACTCTCTTCTTCAGGAGACTGGTACATTATTATAGACCTAGGAAATCATTGACTATATTATTGTCTAAAAGACTATAAATATCCAGCTGTTGCTCATGTCAATGTGAAGAATCTTCATTCTGAAAGCAGCTACAAATTAGATCATCACAACAATGAAGATGATGATGAGAAAGATGGTATGTATTTTTTTTAATAGCTGGGATTGTAGATAAACCATTCTGACTTCCCTGGTCTAATTGCTATAGGAATGTGCTCCAACATGGATGATAGTTGGGTAGGAGGTAATACTGTCTCTTAGGTACTGGTTCCCAGAGCAGGGTTTAGAAGTTAGTCTTTTCTCTTGGGCTATGGCTATTCAATTCCTTAATTTTACCAGCTTTTACCTAGCATACTGTTTTGCACATGGTAGATGCCAAATAAAGTTTCTAGTCATGTTCAAAATGTAATTAAAAGTTTTAGATTAGAAAGGTCTAATTCAAATTCATATTTTTGCTTTGATGATATTCATTCTTTTATCACACAAAGTCCACAATTAGGTCAATTGGTTTATTTATAAAGTGTTTGATATAGAATGCAAAGCATTCTCCAAACTCATCTAAGCTATGAATCTTTGCAATTACATGAAATCAAAGAATTAAACACCTCACCAAAGTAGCAACCTTTTCAAGTATTTTTGAAATAAAATAAATGCTCTATTTGTTTCATGTCCCTTTCTACTTGAGGGCATTTTTTGAATGATGGCCTATGCTTTCTTAAGAAAATGTTAATGAATATAGTCTAAGCAATAGGACATTTGATGAGCTTTCTGCTTTTATCCTTTTTCTCACTTCAGAATGATTGTTACATAAGAAACCTTTCTGAATACATGCTTTTAAAAATAATTATATTAAGAAAAAAAAAGAAATGGGAAAACAACATTGGGAAGGACAAAATCCAGTTCAGAGACAAGAGGTCCCTCTGGAGCAAAGAGTTATTAAGCCTTGAATTGAGCTTGGATCTGGCTGCAGTCATAAGCAAAAGCTTTCCTGGAGTAATTCTACTTGGGATTATTTATAACAGACTGGGGAAGGAGCTGGATACTTTTTAGTATATGAGCTCTGACTAAAGGTGTAAAGAAATATTAAACACTTTTGAAGAAGGAAAATACTTAAAGGGAATTTTGTCTAGTTTAGTACAACCCTATGTTCATTTGATGAATAACAGGAAGTCATTGCTTCTGATTCTTTGTTATGGTTCTGCCACCTCCTTGCTCTCTCTTTTTTTTTTTTTCCTGATCTCATTTATGACATAGGTTCATTTTCTGGTCAGATTGGGATAAAGTTGATAATTTTAAAATCTACTACTATCTAAGTAATTCAAAACAATTTCATTTAGAAATGAGAAAATACATGAGGAAATTATTCTCCCAAAAGCTTAAAATTTTATCCTAAAACAAAAATAATGATGTATTTAAATATTCCTAATGAATTATGAAATTTCCTGCCAAAACTACTGATTCACATAAGCATAGAATCTCTAAGTTGGACAAAGCCCTAGATGACATCTAGTTTACCTCATTCTTTTTTTTTTTTTAATTAAAGCTTTTTATTTGCAAAACATAATTGCATGGGTAATCATTGACCCTTGCAAAGCTTTCTGTAACAAATTTTTCCCTTCTTCCCCCTACCCCTTCCCCTAGATGGCAGGAAGTCTAATACATGTTAATTATGTTAAAATACTTGACAAATCAAATACGTGTATACATATTTATACAGTTATTTTGCTGTACACGAAAAATTGGATCTATAAGAAGAAAAAAAATCTGAGAAGGAAAACATAATATAAGCAAACATCAATAGAAAGCTTGAAAATGCTGTGTTGTGGTCCACCCCCACATCCCACAGGCCTCTCTGTGGATGTATATGGCTTTCTTTATCACAGAACGACTGGAACTGGTTTGAAATATCTCATTGTTGAAGAGAGCCATGCCCTTCAGAACTGATCATCATATAGTCTTGTTGTTGCCATGTATAATGACCTCCTGGTTCTGCTCGTTTCGCTCAGCATCAGTTCATGCAAGTCTCTCCAGGCCTCTCTGAAATCGTCCTGCTAGTCATTTCTTACAAAACAATAATATTCCATAACATGCATATACCGTAACTTATTCAGCCACTCTCCAATTGATGGGCACCCATTCAGTTTCCAGTTTCTAGCCACTACAAAAAGGGCTGTCACAAGCATTCTTGCACATGTGGATCCCTTTCCTTCCTTTATGATTTCTTTGGGATATAAGCCCAATAGAAATGCTGCTGGGTCAAAGGGTATGCACAGTTTGATAACTTTTTGAGCATAGTTCCAAATTGCTCTCCAGAATGGCTGGACCCGTTCACAGTTCCACCAACAATGTATCAGTATCCCAGTTTTCCCACATCCCCTCCAACATTTGTCATTATCTTTTCCTGTCATCTTAGTCAATCTGACAGGTGTGTAGTGGCATCTCAGAGTTGTCTTAATTTGCATTTCTCTGATCAGTAGTGATTTGGAGCATCTTTTCATATGACTGGAAATAGTTTTAATTTCATCATCTGAAAATTGTCTATTCATATCCTTTGACCATTTATCAATTAGAGAGTGCCTTGAATTCTTATTTGAGCCAATTCTTTGTATATTTTAGAAATGAGGCCTTTATCAGAACCCTTAAATGTAAAGATGATTTCCCAATTTGTTGCTTCCCTCCTATTCTTGTCTGCACTAGTTTTGTTTATACAAAAACATTTTAACTTAATATAATCAAAATTATCTAGTGTTCAATTAAGAGTTCTAGTTCTTCTTTGAACATAAATTCCTTCCTTCTCCACAGGTTAGAAAAGTAAACTATCCTATGTTCCTCTAATTTGCTTATAATATCATTCTTTATGTCTAAATCATGAACCCATTTAGATCTTATTTTGGTTTATCTCTCAGCACCACATCGTATCATAGAAGAAATTTGGTAGAACACCTTCTTTCCCAATTATTTCAAGTAGTTTATATAGTATTGGAATTAATTGTTTTTTGAATGTTTGGTAGAATTCACATGTAAATCCATCTGGCCCTGGAGATTTTTTTCTTAGGGAGTTGATTAATAGCTTGTTCTATTTCTTTTTCTAAAATGGGGCTATTTAATATAGGGAATTGTCTCATATTTACAAGAATTCAAGCCACTCTCCAAATCAAATGGTCAAAGGATATGAACAATTTCAGATGAAATTAAAACTATTTCTAGTCATATGAAAAGGTGCTTCAAATCACTATTGATCAGAGAAATGCAAATTAAGACAACTCTGAGGTACCACTACATACCTGTCAGATTGGCTAAAATGACAGGAAAAGATAACGATGAATGCTAGAGGGGATGTGGGAAAACCAGGACACTGATACATTGTTGGTGGAACTGTGAACGGATCCAGCCATTCTGGAGAGCAATTTGGAACTATGCTCAAAAAGTTATCAAACTGTGTATACCCTTCAACCCAGCAGTGTTTCTATTGGGCCTATATCCCAAAGAGATCTTAGAGGAGGGAAAGGGACCCGCATGTGCAAGAATGTTTGTGGCAGCCCTTTTTGTAGTGGTTAGAAACTGGAAACTGAATGGATGCCCATCAATTGGAGAATGGCTGAATAAATTATGGTATATGAATGTTATGGAATATTATTGTTCTGTAAGAAAAGACCAGCAGGATGATTTCAGAGAGGCCTGGAGAGACTTGCATGAACTGATGCTGAGTGAAACGAGCAGAACCAAAAGATCAATATACACAGCAACAACAATATTATATGATGATCAGTTCTGAAGGACATGGTTCTCTTCAACAATGAGATGTTTCAAACCAGTTCCAATTGTTCCGTGATGAAGAAAGCCATATACACCCAGAGAGAGGGTTGTGGGATCTGAGGGTGGACCACAACATAGCATTTCCATGATCTCTATCGATGTTTGCTTGCCTTGGGTTTCCTTTCTCAGATATTTTTTGTTCATGTAGATACAATTGTTCTTGCACAGCAAGATAAATATGGAAATATCTTTACATATATTCGACTTGTCAATTATTTTAATATAATTAACATGTAGTGGACTTCCTGCCATCTAGGGGAGGGGAGGGGACTAGGGAGAAAATTTGTAAGGAAAAGCTTTGTAAGGATCAGTGTTGAGGAACTACCCATACATATGTTATGGAAATAAAAAGCTTTAATAAAAATAAAATAAAATGGGACTATTTAATTAATTTATTTCCTCTTCTGTTAACCTGAGCAATCTATATTTTTGTAGATATTCATCCATTTCATTTAAATTATTAAGTTTATTGGCATAAAGTTAACTCCTAATTATTACTCTAATTTCCTTTTCATTGGTGGAAAGTTCTCCCTTTTCATCTTTGAGACTAACAATTTGATTTCCCTTTTTCCCTTTCTAATTTTATTGGTTTCAATAGTTTTCTTATTTTAAATTTTACTATTCTCCTCTTCTATTTTTAGAATTTCCAATTTGGTATTTAATTGAGGGTTTTTAATCTGTTCTTTTTCTAGCTTTTTAAATTGTAAGCCCAATTCATTGATCTTCTCTGTCTCTATTTTATGCAAGTAAGCTTCTAGAGATATGAAATTACCCCTTATAACTGCTTTGGCCTTATCCCACAAATTTTGATATGTTGTCTCATTATTGTCATTGTCCTGGATGCAATTATTGATTGTGTCTATGATTTGCTCTTTCACCTATTCATTCTTTAGGATTAGATTATTTAATTTCCAATTAACTTTTAGTTTATTTTCTCCTGGCCTTATATTGCATGTGATTTTTATTGCATCATAGTCTGAAAAAAATGCATTTACAATTTCTGCCTTTCTGTATTTGATTTTGAGGTTTTTATGCCCTAACACATGGTCAATTTTTGTATAGGTTCCATGTACCTCAGAGAAAAAAATAAACTCCCTACTGTCTCCATTCAATTTTCTCCAAAGATCTATCATACCTAACTTTTCTAACATTTTTTCTTACTTATTTTGTGGTTTGATTAGTTTAATTCTGAGAGAGCAAGTTTGAGATTCCCCCACTAGTATAGTTTTGCTGTCTTTTTCTTCTTGTATTTCTCTTAACTTCTCCTCTAGGAATTTGGATGCTATACCACTTGGTGCATATATATTTAGTATTGATATTGATTCATTATCAATGGTACCCTTTAACAAAATATAATTTCCTTCCTTATCTCTTTTAATTATATCTATCTTTGCTTTTACTTGATCTGAGATTAGGATTGCTGTCCCTGCTTTTTTTTTTTTTTTGTTCACTTGAAGCATAACAGATTCTGCTCCAGCGCTTTACCTTCACTCTATGTGTATCTCTATGCTTTAGATGTGTTTCTTGTAAACAAAATGTTGTTGGATTCTGGCTTTTAATCCAATTTGCTATCCACTTCCGTTTTATGAGAGTTCATCCCATTCACATTCACAGTTAAAATAACTAATTCTGTATTTCCTGCCATCTTATTTATCCAAAGTTATGTTTTTCTCTTTCCTTTCCCCTTTCTCCCTTCCCCCATCCCTCGTATTTTGCTTTTGATGACCACCTCCCTCAAACAGTCCTTTCTCCTTTAGAGCTTCTCCTCCTTTTTTACACCTTTACCCTAATTCTTCTGTTTTCCCTTCTATTAGTTTTTCCCTTTCTTTTCCTCCTTTCCCTCCCACTTCCCTATATGGAGCGATAAGTTGCTCTGTACAGCCAATTGTATCTGATATTCTCTTTTAGAGGCCAATCTGATAAAAGCAAGATTCACACAATGCTCATCATCCCCCACTCCCTTCTTTCCCTCAATTATATTAGGTTTTCTTTGTCTCTTCATGAGATTTTACCTTATTTTTACTCTTTTTTTAACCTTATTTTACCTCCTTTTCCCTCTTTTTTCCAGTATGATATCCCTTACACCTCTAGATCCTTTTTCATATTATCAAAGTAAAATCAAATTAAACTCCCATTCTTTAAGTATACCCATAGTAGAAATATAGTTCTCGAGAGTTCTTTCCTTTTTACCTTTTTATGCTTCTCTTGAGTTTTGTGTTTGGAGATCAAATTTTTGGTTCAGATCTGGTCTTTTCATTAGAAATAGGTGAAATTCACCTATATCATTAAATGTCCATCTTCTTCCCTGAAAGACAATGTTCATTCTAGCTGGGTAGCTTATTATTGGCTGTAATCCAAGTTCCTTTGTCTTTCTGATTATCTGGTTCCAGGCCCTTTGATCCTTTAATGTGGAAGCTGACAGATATTGGGTAATTCTAAATGCAGTTCCTTAGTATTTGAATTGTTTCTTTCTAGCAGTTTGCAATATCTTTTCCTTGGTGCAATAGTCCTGAAATTTGCCACAATATTCCTTGGGGATTTAATTTTGGGGTCTCTTTCAGGAGGTGATTGATGAATTCTTTTGATGGTGCTTTTGCCTTCTGATTCTAAAACATCAGGGCAGTTTTCTTTCATGATTTCCTGTAAGATAGTGTCTAGGTTCTTTTTTTCATTATGGCTTTCAGGAAGTCCAATTATCCTTAAATTGTCTCTCCTAGATCTATTTTCCAGGTCAGTTTTCCTAGGAGACATTAAATAGTTTCTTCTATTTTTTCATTTTTTTGTTTTTGCTTAACTGATTCTTGAAGTCTTATTGAGTCATTCACTTCCATTTGTTCAGTTCTAATTTTTATTGTATTATTTTCTTCAGTTACCTTTTTAACGTCCTTTTGTAACTGGCCAATTGAATTTTTTGTCCATTGCAGTCTTTTTCCATTTCACCAATTTTGTTTTTCAGTGAATTGGTGTCTTTTTCATATCTTTTTTGTAGGTATTATATCCTTCTTGCAATGATCTCAATTCATTTCCCCATTTTTCTTCTCTTTTTTGAGATTTTTTAAGCAATCTTCCAGGAAAGCTTTGTGAACTGGGGGCCACGTTATGCCTCTTTTTATGGCTTCCTCTGGAGTTGCTTTACTTTTATGAACCTCAGGATCTGGCGTCTGTTTTCTCTCTCCATAAAAGCTGTCTATGGTGAGACTTTCTGTTTTTTTTTTTTTTAATTATTATTTTTTAAAGCTAGAGGTCTGTTTAAAGCAGAGGTGTGGCAGCTGCTTTAATTTGCTCTGGGGCAGTTCTGCTGATTGACTTCTGGTGCTGGGCTGTCTGGGCTAAGTCCTGTGTTTACAGTGGGTTACAATTTACCTTTTCCAAAAGGCAGATCTGCCAAAGCACCTGCCTGCAACCTGAGCAGAGTGTCCCAGGAACCCTGCAGAAACTTCCCAGGTTCCTAGAATCTGCCATGCTGAGTCCTGCCCAGCTTCCTGCCCTGTCTTTTGGTGCTGCCATCTGAGCTTGGCAAGCTGCCTGACCCCCTGCCCGTCTGAAACAGACCTGCTCCGAAGCTCTTCCAAGGTAGCTTCTTCTAGGAATGTGTTAAAGTCCAAATAGTTGTGGATTCTTTGACTTAAAGATCAGTTCAGAGGCTTAATCTGCTGTTGGTTTGAGAGAAGGTCAGAGAAGGTCACAGAGAATCTTGTCTTCACTCCACCCCCTAGTTTACCTCATTCTTGACAAGGAATGTACCCTTTTACCTGACATCTGCTGAAGACTTCTACTGCTTCATGGGCATTCAGTGCTTTATAGGGAATAAACTCATAGATATAGAACTGGAATGGACTTGAGAAACCCAAATCATTCATTTTACAGAGATTCTAACCAAGGAATAGAGACATTGATTTATCTAAAATAGACAGTAAAAGTACTTCAGATCCACATTTTCTGATTCCAAGTCCAAATCCAAATTCCAGAAATAATTGGGTTCAAATCTTTACTGTTTCCCTTATGTGACCTTGAATAAATTCAAAACCATTTAGAATCTCAGATTTTCTTCTGCAAATTGGGGATAAATTCTCTCTCCCTATTCCATAGGAACATTGTGAGGATTAATCATAATCAATCAATCAGCAAACATTAAAAACTGTGTGTCAAGTACTGTGTTAAACTCTGGGATTAAAGACAAAAGTAAAATAGTCCCTGTCCTAAACATATTTACTACTGATGAAATCACAGGATGAAATGATAGGATGAAATTACCTATGAAATAAGATCTTTGTAAACTAAGTTGTCATTCAGTCATCTGATTCTTTGTAACCCTATTCTTGGCAAAGATACAGGAGTAGTTTGCCATTTCCTTCTCCAGTTCAT
This sequence comes from Myrmecobius fasciatus, assembly GCA_023553655.1. NCBI lineage: Eukaryota > Metazoa > Chordata > Mammalia > Dasyuromorphia > Myrmecobiidae > Myrmecobius > Myrmecobius fasciatus. The sequence goes on from JAJPUD010017875.1 coordinate 27,691, forward strand.
TTTACAGATGAGGAAACTGAAGTAAACAGGGTTAAGTGACTTGCTTAGGGTCACACAGTTAATACTTTTTAAAGGCCTAATTTGAACTCAGGTCTTCATGGACATGGGATACTGTTTTTACTCTGCCATTTTAGCAAATGTCTTTGGTAAGAGCTCTTTGTATTTCCTGGATGATCTATAAGTGGAAACACATTAATATGGGATTATGAACTACAGTGTTAATAGTACAAATAGTTTATACCTGAGGTAGCAGTCATTTTCTGGACAACTAATCTGCAAATATGAATGCAGGCAGTAGCACAGAAGGAACAATTATCTTGTTGATAATACCATTTTCTTTCATTTATTTTCTTCTTGTCAAGGCTTAGTCACTGGATAACTAATAGGAATAGATTTTGTTGAATTGGCCAGGTTTCTGTTTAGTCTTGCAAAAAAAAAAAAAAATGGGATAGTCAATAGACACTAGGATAAAGTCATGACTTGCTGACAGATTTCTTTGAAACTATAATAATTCAACACTTCCTGTTCACATATACAATGTGAACTGGTAGGAAGTTAAAACATTTATTGTTACTTGTGTGCTAACCAAATAATAAAACACAGAAAGAGACAAACAGGCACTGAGGACCTGGATTCATATCCCAACTCTGTTGAAGTGACTGCAAAAATCACTTAGCCTCCCTGAGCTTCAATTTTATAATCTGTAAAATTCAGGGATTGACTCAACATTTGAGGTTCCATCTAGTTCAGATCTATATTTCTATAATCTTATGACTCTCATTATAAAAGGTAAGAAAGTAGAAGGGACAATGTTGTGCAGTATAATGAGTGCTTGGATCTTAATTTTAATCCTAATTGCCATTTACTACTTGAGTAATTTTGGACACTTAATTGCTCTGGGCCTTGGTTTCTTCATCTATAAAATGAACATATTTTATTAGAATAGCTCTAAAATACTTCTTATGATTCTTATTTATGGACACAAAGGAGATGATTTTTTTTATTAAGGAGATGAGATGAGTGAAGGGTTGGAAAAGAAGATCAATCTGAAGTCACAGTTAAGAAAGAGAAAGTGCATAAAGGAAAGAAAAGAAGTAGTGGAAAAGAAAAAAATAAAAAGGCAAAGGGTTTAGGAATCTTAGAATAAGAGACTGATTTTTCATAGTGATTTTTTTTACTCAATTGAGGCTGAAGGAAATGAACATGCATATTAGCCCTGGCAGCAGATCTTTGAGAAAGAAAGAATTCTGTATTCACTCAATTGTCTCATCCTTGACTCCCTAAGAAAACCCAAAACTTTATGATACTGAGTCACTAGATTAAAATGAAATCACATTAAGCTGATCACATGACTTGCCTCTTCCCCAGGAAATACAGTTTTTCATTCTTCTAAATATAGAAGTTTTAAGATGTTAGTTGTACAAAAAATATCATGGGAATTGGTCTGCAGGTGACAATAGTCAATACATTGTTTTGGCCAACTAGGAAGAAGAAAAAATAAGACTTAACAGTATGAGATCATTTTAATTTTGATGATGTCCTCCAGTACCCTAGAATTCTTTAGCATTCCTTTTCTTGAAGAAAAAAGAGAGCATACAGGAAGGATGGAGTCCATTTTCCACTATTTGAACCAAAGTCTTTGTCTAAGACTATCATATTCTGCCAAAAACCTGAAAAGCCTCTGGAGTAAATAATTCTTGCTTAATCATTTCTCTTGAGAAAAGGTCATTGTCAGCATAAATTAGCAATGCCTTTTCCAACAAAGTCCAGGAAGAGGTTAATCAATTAATTAATATCTCCATCTATAATGCGAAGTAATCCTATTAAATGATTTACATCTCTTCCAGCATGGATTTTCTATGTTCTAAACTTAACTGCAGAACAATAAATTAGAACATAATAAAATGAACACTGATTAAGCATTTGTTTTGTAGAAAACAAGGTCATGATGCCTTCTCTTAAGGAATTCATAGTCAATTAGGGACATAATGCATGAATAGTTCAATATTAGTGCAGTACAGAATGCACAGTTGGGAGTAAAATGAGTTTGGAAAGTTAATGGATGATATTGGAGTAGAGGCAACTTTGTTATACAGGGAAGTTTGTCCTTTACATAGATATTTAAACAATTAAGTGAGGGGCAGCTAGGTGGCACAGTGGATAGAGCACCAGCATTGAAGTCAGGAGGACCTGAGTTCAAATGTGGCCTCAGATATTTAATACTTCCTAGCTGTGTGACCTTGGGCAAGTCACTTAACCCCAATTGCCTCAGTCAAAAAAAAAAAGAAAAAAAAAAGGGGGGGGGGGTGAGGTGGTGCAGTGGAGAGAGCACCAGCCCTGAAGTCAGGAGGACCTGGGTTCAAATCTGGTCTCAGACACTTAACACTTCCTAGTTGTGTGACCCTGGGCAAGTCACTTAACCCCAATTGCCTCAAAAAAAAAAAAAAAA
>JAJPUD010017876.1:0-30138 GCA_023553655.1 Myrmecobius fasciatus
CATAGGAAAAGAAAGGAAGAAGCATTTATTACATGCCTACCATATGCCAGACACTGTTCAATGCATTCTACGAATATCTAATTTGTTCACATTTATACAGGGATTTTTAACATTCTTATTGTATTTGTTCTTGTTTATTGTTTTGTTTTGTACTAGACCTATGATTTCATTAGAATAGGGAACTGCCACTAAAGAAACTTTACAGATCAGCAAATAATCAGCAATTTATAATCTTAGAATTCCCTTGGGGATATTGAACCATGATGTAGCTTGGATGTGTCTAACAGGAGACTTGAATCATGACTTCTGACCTAGAAGACCAGCTCTCTAACTACTATGCCATAAGGTTAACAGAATATTTGACCTCCACTACCTCATTTAATACTCAGAATAATCCTTTGGGGTAGGTACTACAAGAATAGTAAAAGTCCATTTGGTTTATAACCAGGTAGCAAATGAATGTCAGAGACAGTAAAAGAAGTGCTTTAAGAGATTCATGGGAAGGAAACAAATAATGGGGGACTGGAGAAGGGTATGTTTGACCATGAAGGACAATTAGGATTTTGATAGATTAGAAGGTAGGTTTGAAAACTTCTGGGGTGAGTTGGTGGGGAAGGAGAGAACTGATTGAGCTGGGGCTGTTTGTAGTATATTACCAGAAAAAAAATGATTAAGTAGCTTGGGGCCATTTTAATATTTCTATTAATAGACCTACATCTTACCAGTTCCTTTAATAAAAGCTTTTATTTTATTCATAGTTTTATTGGTGCATGTGTATAAGCCAGGTGCTGAAATTAGGAGGATGAATGTCCACATGATGGAAATATTTTCAGGCTAATAGGATCTCCAGTATTGTTTCTGCTTTAGCTTAGAAAAGTTAGGGAACTTCTGCTGATTATACTTCAAAAAAGGTTCATTTCAAGTATGGTTTTTGCCAGAGTGCTCATGTGTTTTGCCCCTTTGATATATTGAAGCATATTTCTAAATTTTAATTTTCAGCAATTTCCTCATTTTCATTTTTTCTGCAAGCCAAGTTAGATATTTTCCTGGCATTATTTAGTCATGAAGCATGGGTAAACAGCAGAAACAATTGGTTCACAATAAGTGATTTATTTCTTAATTCAACACTTAAGAAAAACTTGGGTTTGCAATAAGTGATCTATTTCTTAATTCAACACTTGAGTTAAGCTTTTTTTGTTCATAATTTGTGCAAAACACTAGCTTTAGGGATACTGTGACAACAGAATAGCCCCTGCCATCAAAGAGCTTCCATTCTCCCTGGAGGATGGTGTACCATGTGTACAATAATTTATCTATGGTGAAATGAGGGTGTGAATGCTAACAGCTAGCAAGATCAGGGAAGGCTTTCCATATTGTGACTGAAATGAGTCTTGAATGAAAGTGTGGATTCTGAGATAAAATTGAGGGGATAATGAATTTTAGGCAGGGAGAAATGCATGGAGACTGTAGATAGAGTATCAGGAAAATAGCTAGTAGTCTTAGTTTGTTGCAAACTTGGAGTTTGCAATTTCTAGTAATATGTAATAAGGCTAGAAGGGAAGTTAGGAACCAGATGGTAGAAGATTTGGAGGAATTTGTGTTTTTGTTCCTCTTGGCAATGGGAAACCACTGGATGTCTTTGAGCAGGGGAGTAATGTGGTCAGCTCTGTGCCTTAAGAAGATTCTTTTGGCATCTAAAGAGCAGGGTTGAGGAACTTTTTCTGCCAAGGGCCTTTTGATATTTATAACATCATTTGCAGGCCATACAAAATTATAGAACTCAAGCAGGGGAGGCTGTTATATCTGGCTTTCAGCTCATCATCACCGGTGGTGGTCTTAGCAAAAGATATCATGGGCCTAATATAGCCTTGCTGGCTAAATGTTCCCTTGTGTAGAGAATAGATTAAGGAATGTAGAGATCAGAGACTGGAGGAGGCTGTCAGGTGACAGATATTAAATGAATGAATGCATGTATCAATAAAACTGATAGTTGTGGGCCTGGTGAACAAACTATAGGAAAGAAAAGAAACAAGCATTTATTAAGTGCCTATTATATTCCAGAGACTGTGCTTTGTACTTTATGAATATCTAACTTGATCATCATGCAACTTGTAAATTGGAAGGGAAAAGGAACATAAGTGGGTTTTGTTAGGGAGGTAGAATTGATAAGATTTATCAACTGATGGATTTTGCTGTTGACAGATTTTTTTTTCCTCTTGGATTGAATCTAGTTTCTCTCCTTATCTCACATTATTCCCTCAAATGCATTCTCTTTTCTAGTCAAAAATTGGATTTTTCCTACAGAAGAAGAGGGAGAGACAAGGATGACATATTTTGAACCTCAGAAACTTGGAGGAAGGGTCAGTTTTGTACATATTGAGGTGCCTGGGGAACATCGAGAAGGAGTTGTATAGCAGGTGGTTTATGATAGGTAACTGGGAATCTGATGAGATAGCAAAATACAAATTTGAGAGCTATTTGTATAGTTGAAATCATGGGAGCTTTTAAGATCTCCAGTGGAAACTGTATTTATAAAGAAAAGTATCTGGAGGGATCCTTTTGTTTTATCCTTACTTTGGGAGTGGTACAGGAATAATGGCTTAGTATGAATTGCCTAATAGACCGGGAGTTAGAAGAGCTTTGCATTCAAACAGAGCTTCCTAGAGACTTACTTTGTGATGTAAGACAAGTCACTGAAATTTCTCTGAATCTTACTTTTCTCATCTGTAAAGGATGCCCCTTTTGTCATGAGGCTGGTATGAGAGGCTCATGTTAAGATACTGCATTTATAACTAGTTCTAGTGACTTTGAAGTACTATATAAATATCAGTGATGATGATGATGATGATGATGGTGATGATGGTGGTGATGATGATGATGATGGTGATGATGGTGGTGATGATGATGATGGTGATAATGATGATGGTGATGATGATGGTGGTGGTGGTGGTGGTAGGGGACTGAGCAGGAGCAGGCAGATCAGTAGAAAGAGACTCAAGAGACATCCATGTTGTGAAAAAATGAGGAAAGAGCATCTAGGAGCACAGGGGGATGATCAAAAATTTCAAGAAACAGCACAGGGATCAAGAAGGATGAGGCTATAGAAAAAGTCTCCTGATTTAGCAGCTATTGATCTGAGTAAGAATTCTGATTGCAAAGGACTGAGGATGAATACAGGATGAGAATGTCTGGTTATAGGCAATGTACATGGAATTTTTTCCAGGAGAGATAGAGCATAATTTGGGTCTGTACTGAGGGCAAATGAAGGGTCTCCCTTCCCCCTTTTAAGTGAGAAACCATTCTATGACTTTTGGAAATCCTGTACATTATAATATATAGTCAAGAAGCATTTAAAATGCTTGTTGGAGTTGACTCCTCCAATGTTGAGTGACTATAACATTGGACATTTTTTTCTTTATGAAGACAGTGATAGGAGACTCAGACTCTCAACTGTTATTTTTCTCTCCTAGTGATGGCGATTAGTCAGTTTCCATTGAGACATATTTGAAAGACAGTTTATAGTTTTTATGGATGTAGCTTGGGGTCACAGCAACATTTTTCCCTGAAAATCTGTTTGGTGTCTCTAGGCTCTGGATCTTTTACTGTGCTCTCAGTGGCACCATGTTCATTCTAACTAGCCAATTTAACTGGCCTATAAATCCTCTAAGTTTTGGAAAGTAGTTTAAGACCTTGTTAATGTTTGCATTTTATTACTTTAGAGTGGATATATTTATGTTTGTATGTGGTTACAGATCTACATATACCACATATAAAGACTGTTTCAGCAGCTTTGGTTGAATTGATGTTTGTCATCTTGATGTTAGAAGGGAGACAGGCTTTCATTCAGTGCTTTATCCAGTGGGTCATGGTGAAAAAGTAATTTTTTTATTTGCTCATTGGTAAAATTTCTATAAAACCTTCCCTGAATAGAGGTGTGTGTGTGTGTGTGTGTGTGTGTGTGTGTGTGTGTGTGTGAAATGTAGGCCAGTATAGTTTTTATTATTTTGAATTTAATAAACACCAAATAAAGAGAGCTTTTCCATATACAACATTGAACAGAAAAAGATTGTATGTGAAAATACAAAGAGAGATACTATTTTGAACAACTAAAAAAGATGGGCTCTAATGCTTGTTGACTAGGAAAATAGTGATGTTCATCAGGATGTATCCTAATGCAAAAAGATTGGAGGAAGAAGTTGAGCCTGGAAAACCTACGTGGACTCTGTTTTAAAATGTGGTCCTCAGAGTTGAGTAGTCTAGCCTGAGGTATATGCAGGGACATTCTTCATCCTTATTATTCTGCAGTGATCAGTGCTCCTGGGGCTGTATAGTGTACAAATCCAGTTAAGCACATGTGCAAATGTAAATACTAAATCTAAATACTTATAATGAAGGTACTTGACATGTGCCTATGGGTATTTTAGGCCTTGTTGACATATATTCACTTAGGCTATACTTTATTTTTCTCCTGAGTGTTATCATTCATGTTTGAGACTATTCATTTTATCTTTTGTAGATAAAAATCAAGAACAGAATAAAAGAAAGCTAATATCTTCTCTCTCTCTCTTTTTTTAATTTAGCCAGAAGAATCTGCTTCAGGTGCCCACATTTTTAAGAATAAATCCTTTAAGAAGGCCAAAGTCTGCAGTGTCTGCAAACAAGTTATTGACAGTCAAGGTGTTTCATGTCGAGGTGAGCATTTCATTGTCCTGGCTGTTGTCTGGCTAGTAACAAAACTGTTTGGGGGAATTTCCAAAAATGCACACTCCTGGAATTCCCCTGTTGTCAACAGGTTTGCCATGTGGAGATCTAATGCTTAATTTGAAATAGATACCTAGATTTGTATTAATATAACACAATATATTAATATATGATAATAAAATGTAATAATTAATATATAATATGTAATTTTAATATATTAATATATGATAGACATGAGAGGGTGACCAGAAAGTGAAAGATAATAACTATCTAGCATAGGACTTCTTGATCTATTTTATGTCATAGATCACTTTGGCAGTCTGGTAAAATCTTTGGATCCCTTCTCAGCATATTGCTATTAAATGCATAAAATCCCTAAGATTATAAAGGAGACCAAATATGTTGAAATGCAATTACTTAAAATATTTTTAAAAACAAGTTCATGGGGGCAGCTATTTCATTTGGTGTAGTGGATAGAGCATCAGACCTGAAGTCAGGAGGACTTGAGTTCAAATCTGAATTCAGACACTTAACGCTTCCTAGCTGTGTGACCCTGGGCAAAGTCACTTAACTTTAATTGCCTTAGCAAAAAAAAAAAAAAAAGTTCATGGGCCCAGGTTAAAAATTCTTTACCTAAATGAGGGGGAGACAAGCTCTAAATTCATGTGTTAGTTAAACCAACATATGAATTTATTCAAATTCTATTTTGTAACGTTCACAAGTATTTTCATAGAAATTTATGATTGGCCTAGGCACCCTTGTATGTAGTGTGTCTTTTGTGAAATTCATAGAGATTTAAGAAATTTTGAATCTCACTGATTAATGGTCATTATTTAGAATCAAGTTATTCTAGCTTTTAATTATGACTTTTAACCAAGTAAGCACTTAACCATTTATTTGTAGAGGTGGAACAGGAGATAACAAATATATATATATATATATATATGTATATGTATATATATACATATATATATATATATTTTCATTTCATCACTTGGAAATTAAGGGTCCTAAGATGATTCCTGGGCATAGGTGGGATGTTGGATTAATAATATCAGGTTATGTCGATATGTTCTTGGAGAGCTAGGTAGGGATGAGGATTATTTCCCCAATTTTACTGATCAGGAAACTGAGACTCAAAAAATATTGTTTGGATTACAGTGATTTCTCAGTTACTATGTGTCAGGGCCAGGAGTGAAGGATTCAAACCCAGATCTTCCAACTTTAGAAGCAGCACTCTTTGTACTGAATGACTTTAGAAGGAGGTTTAAAGAGGAACAGATCCTTTGAAGAATGTTTGCTTCTGCTTGTCATAGCCTGTTTCAAGAATTTAGATTGAGACCCTAGTAGTAAAATGGCTAGGAATCCTGAAATTCCAAAGGGTCTGTGTTGGAATCAGGAAGATACAGTCAAATCAGTTGATTGAGAAGCATTTATATGTCTCGGGTGCCAGGGAAAATGCTCTGATCTCAGACTACAGAGGGAGTTGGGAAGTGCCCTAAGTGCTCATATCCCTCAGCCATGTGCAGAGTCAGAGTGGATCTAGAGTGAATTGGAAATGAATCCAAGGCATTTGGAAGGTAGGGTAAGACACTGTATTATGGAAATCTCATAATCTTTCCTTTCACATGTCCTGGTTCTTTTAGCAATATCTTGGGTTGCAGCCAGGCCAAGGAGACATACATTCATTTTATATGCAGAGATTGGCTAGTCATTTGGGGAGACCCAAATTTAGGTACAATACTTTTTTTTTTTGCATTCAAACAGCTCATAGTAACATGAAATGGAAAACACAGACAGATCATCACTAAGACATAAGCTTGTAGGTGCTATAGGAAGCTCTTGAAACTAGGTCTTCCTGATTTCAAAGCTAGCTTTCTATCTCACTCTGTTAAACTGAGTAAAACTTGATATTCCTGTTAGAAAGGTGAATAAGCATGTTATCTTCACGGGTTGGTACTTAAATATGTATACCATTTGGGGAAGTGGGTGGGGGAGATTCTGACAGGAAGGATATTTGGTTTTACATGAATGTAAGTTTGTGGGGGATGTATCATCCAAAAGGAATGGTTAATTTTCAAAGAATCTTTGGTTAAAAATATGTATTTCACTTTATTTTTGCTGATCCCTTTTATTTCTGTATAATCTAGATTTCTAACTATGTTCCTCCCCTGCCCAGAGACCCATCTCTTATAATAAAAAAGAATAATAATAAATCATTCAGCTGGACCAGTCAAGACATTATATGGGTTTGATAGTATGTGTAGTATTCTACCCCCACAGCACTCCAGCACTGCAAAGAAAGGCAGAGAGGAATGGGGCTCATGTAAAAAAATGTCCTCTTGTACTTACATACGAATGATTGTAATTGCCATTGGGAGAGTTATAACACTTTAAGCAGTTTAGTGAATATATGATTGCTTCTCAAATCAAACCAAATTCCAAGCTTACTGTAGGTAAGGACCATGTGGTATTCTTGGTAGCTACATATTTCCAAGGATGTTCTTAATACATTCCTAATGACTGTTATATCGAATTTCCAGGTTCCCTGTTTTGTTCCTTGCTTAATTATTCTTTTCCCTACTCTATGATGAGCCTTGATAGTGTCCCTTTTGGGCTTCATCTAGACTTCCCTTAATTTTGCTGTTTTAAAGAAATAATGAATACTTTTTTGATTCCAAAGGTCTTTCCTGAGATAAACAGAAATGCTTAGCAAACTTGGAGATCATGTAATTGAAGTTTACACCCAATACCCAAATCCTTGCTGTGATGTTCTTAGCTAGGGCAAATTTAACTTATTTTGAAACAATTTCAGTAACAGGGAATTCATTATACCTACAGCAAAGAATACTATATCCCATTAGGCAAATCAGTGGGGCTGCTGGGAAGAGTCTTGGAACAGATAGATTTAGTTAGAAATGAAGGTTGATCTTTGACTTGCTGATATTGAATTGATATTGAATATCATGTGGAGTTTAATAATTGTTTGTTAACTAAATGCTTGTTGACAGAATAAAAAATTTCACATGATCATAAATCTGATTAATTTATTCCTATAGTTAAATACATAACATCATTATTATAGATAGTATTTATTCTATTCCCATTTATGAAGTGTTCTGTTTTGGGTGTCAGGATGAGCAAAGAGACGAACTTTCTGATTTCTCTTTTATTTTTGCCCTGGGTTTCAGGGAATGGATAGTTATTCTCCTTGGAAAAATTTAAAGAAAAACTATAAGTAAGCCCTTAATGTTTTTTTGATAGGATTTAACTTAAAAGGATGAGAATGACTAATTAATGCTTTAGAAGAAGTTTTCATATATATATATTTTTACATACACACATACATATGTGTATATATATGTACACATACGCATGTAATCTTCCAACTTGCATCAAAAATTGTATTGGGTGTTATGAGAAATAGCAACTTATTTGCATTTTGATCTTCAGGGGCCAGAAGGGGTCGCTGCACTCCTTTGTACCTTGAAAGGACACAGACAAATCTAATATAACTAGAAAGGATTTAGGGTTAAGTAATCAATTAAATAACTATTAAATACATGACATTTATGTGTTGGGGATCTAAAGACAAAAATAGAAACAGTACCTGCCCTCAAGGATCTTATATTCTGCTGAAAGCCTGCAGCATTGTAAATCTGTAAAAATAGGTGTTATTTGAATCAGGATTGTGGATCAGGAAACTTCCCATTGAAACTAACATTCTTTCTTTTTATCTCAATGCATTGTCCTCAGACAATATATCAAAATTAGGCTGTACCATGTCATAACAGTATTTTGAACATCTGGGTCTGATATGATGTCATTGTCATAAATTTTTAAATAACAATAATGATTAGCATCCATTTCAGTAAGTGGCTCAGTGGATAGAGTATATGAACACAGGAAGAGCTGAGTTCAAATTTTTCTTAAATTTTAACTTTTTCTTAAGTTACTTGCTAGTTGTGGAACCTTGGGAAAATCACTTCATCTTTGCCTCAGCTTCCTCATCTGTAAAATGGGAATACTAATAATTATCATCTTCCAGAATTATTGTGAAGATCAAATGAGTTAATATATATATATGTATATATATATACATATATACATATATATATATATATTTGCTTTTTGCTGAGGCAATTGGGGTTAAGTGACTTACCCAAGGTCACACAGCTAGGAAGTATCTGAGACCAGATTTGAACTCAGGGCCTCCTGACTTCATGGCTGGTACTCTAACCACTGTGCAACCTAGCTGCCCCAGTTACAATATTTTTAAAGAGGTTAGCACATAATAAGCACTATATAAATATCAGCCATTCTTTTTATAATCAAGAAAACTTTCTAGAAACTTTGAAAAAGTTTCACAGAGTTTAAACTAAAAGGAGACAATCTTGCCTCTTCTTCTTTGGGAAGACTAATTATCTTTTGGCACTTGTCCAATAAATGAGGCAATTTCCATGGCCAAAGGAAAATTTTTATTCCTAAACTGTTGTTTTATGTCATAGGATTAAACAAAGTTAAAATTGGAAGGGACCTTGGAGTCTAGTATGGCTCTCTCATTTTATAGATGAAACCGAGTGTCTCTTGGCTGACATTTAAGAAAGTTCATTGAAGTTTTAAGCATTTAGTCTAAGCAGCTTTGGGAGTGGGTTGGGTTGAAGGGAATAGAAAAAGTGTTATTTCTTCATATACAAAAGGAGTCAGTGACCTTAGAGATTCTCATTATGTAGAATTCTAATAGCACTTTGCATATTTTAACTGCTCTCCAGTTTATATGATTTTATCTGGAAAGCAAGAATGATTTTTTCTTTTCCATTGGAAGAGAAATGAAAGAGTGGGAAATGCTCCAGGTTGGCAGGATATTCATTCTGCTTATCTGGCCATATATTGTGTGGTCATTCTTTAAAAAAAATGAAGACATAATTGGGTGTTCTGAGCTGCAGACAGTTTTTTAATTTGCTATGAGGCAGACCCTTTTCAGGGACAGTCCCTATTTCTTTTATATACATGTATTCATCTACACATTATTATCTCCAGTAATATTTGCATATCTCAGAATAGTTTTCTCCACTTCAGGAATACATTCATCAGCCTAGTCATTCATTAGCTATGCATTAATTGACTCTACTGTGCTCAATACTGGGTGAAATACAAAGAAATGAGAAATAAGGTCCCTTTCCTGAAAGAGCTTATCATACTTTTAAAAATGGATTTTTAGTGACTTTTAACATCACCCTTGAATCTCAATAACCTCCCTGTCCCCAGTTATCTTATATCACAATACATTTTAGAAAGAAAAACAAAAAGGTAAAGGAAAAAAATCAGCAAAATTGATCAGTACATGGAAAAAAATCTATTATATGCAATGTTCCACATCTTTCTACCCTTCTGCCTCTACAAAAGAGTTAGGATAAAGGGACTTCAAAGAGATGCTATTCTAATGTGATAGGTATAGCATGTACACAGATCTATTAAAAAAATATGACTCCAAGTATAGAAAGGAGGTCCCGAACAAGGTAAAAAGTGAACTTGGAAGAGATTCCTTTTGGCTGGGGACATCAAAGGAGAGTTTATGGAAACGTTGCCATTGACCTTGAGTTTGAAAAATGGTTTTAGTAAGTCATCAAGTTGAGATGGGAGGGAAAGGCCTTCCAGACATAGGAACAATTATGAGCAAAACCTGGAAGAGCTAAAGTGAAGGTCACATCTGAGGGAACTTGAATAGTTCTTTTTGGCTCTAACAGGGAGTAAGATTGTGAAATCTCCTGGAGAGGTAGACTAATAAACGTCCCGGAGAGTTGCATGAAATCTCTGGCTTGGTCCATCTGCTTGTTTAAATAAGAAAGGCTAGTCTTTGGGCAAGTGTATAAGGAGCTTTATCACTAGATTGTAACTTCCTGAATAAGGAAAAGTTGGAATTTTCCATTGAAAGGCAGCTGCCAGGAGCAAAATTAATGACCTCTCTTTTTCCTCCCTGTTTAAAGCCTGGTTACTTCTTTCTCTCCAGTTTTTCTTCACCTATAATATTCCTTATGCTGCTGCTGCTCCAGAGCTCAATTTGTTTATCTTTGTTTTGCATGTAAGATACCTGCCAAATGGAGGGACAGAGCAAAAAGATGTCATATTGCCCCAAAGCTAATAACGTGGGCCATGCTGGGTTTCCAGAATGCCTAGCTAGCCATGGGGTCCTGTTATACTGGAAGACTGGGGCGAGGGGAAGGAGGGAAAATAGCCTGAATTTTGGAATTCTGAGTTGTAGTAAGTTTAAAGTCTGTAGATATGATTCTTCCATTCTCCATCCCCTAAATGTAGGGGCCATCACACTGAATAAGAATGGGAGGGAAATGTGCCAGGTTGGAGCTTGCATGCTGATCAATAATAGGATTTCACCAGTGACTGCCTATTATACTCAGAGCCTGTGTGAGATATGAACTAGCTTTAAACAACCCCATATTTTTAGAAATGTGAATGAATCCATAAGCAAATAAATTATGTAGAAAATGAATATATAAACTTATTACTAGATATTCATTCTAAAATTACATTTATAAATATTTATATACACATTTTATAAGTAGATATGCATACATATATATAAATAAATATGTGTATACACATACACATATATCTCCCCATACCCTCACACTCAAGTTCAAGATTTTCTGTCACCAGATGAAGTGAAATTTCACATTTTCTATTCAACCCTTAGGTTAACACATGTGAAACCTTGCCCAAATAAAATTCCAAGTGGTCTCAAACCATTTCAGACTGTTGAAGGGAGACAGCTCAGTTCAAGAGAGATGTTTTTTTCCTTAAACATTGATGCTATCTATAAGTTAATTACGTTTGGTCCATCTTAAATGAACCACATCAAAGAGACCTAAAATTCTGTGTTGGGAGGACTGTTGCACATAGATAAGTTCTTGTTAATTCCATTATCTAAAAACTGTTTCACCTAAAAGGCACTGTACTATATTTCAAAAGGAAGTGTCAGTGAAAGAACACTTTGTTTTGAGCTGTTTTCCTATTTTCCAGTGAGATGGAATTGCTTTTGCTCTTCTTAGGAACAAAGAACTAGTGAGTTTGAAGATGATTAGATTTTTCAGGGTTGAAAGTCAATCAAGGTCAGCTGTGAATTCAGTTATTGCACCTTGAATTGCACTTATAAGATGCAATATATACTTGTTAGAAGATGAGTTAGAAGATGGGTCTCTGGAACTAGTGCATCAAGGGAGCTGCCAGCAGCTGTTTTTCCATGGAGTCATACTTTTCACTATTTCCTTTATTACTTATTTAAAAAGCAGGTTCTGAGAATTCTTTTTCATTTTAACTTAATTTAATTAATTAAGATTAATTAAGCCCTCCCTTTGCAAGGATGGTGCTAGGTATTCTCTTTGGAATATTCAAAAAAAGACAGCTTCATTCCTCCCCTTAACATTTTATAAGTTTAATTGGGGAGGGGGTGGGGAAAAGACATGCATTTGACAATGGAGCTAACAATACATGAAAAATGCCAAATGAGAGAAAGAGAAAGTGAATTTATCGGAAGACCTAGGGTGGTCATTTACTAACACAAAATATTTGAACAGTTGTGTATATGTGTGTAAGTGTTCTTGGAGAGGGGGTCAGGGTGGGTGGATGGGTTTGTAGGATCCTAACAACTTCAATGATAAGTATATTCTGTATTTTTAAAAGGGTCTTTGGAACTGGCTTTAACATTTCTGTGTATACTTTGGCCAAGATTTGTGATTTCATTTATGAAAATAATTCCTACTTCACAAATGCAGATTGACGATTACAATTTATGCTTAATTTAGTTTTAGAGAGGGGCTTTTTATTCTTTATCTGTGTCCTGGCCCCCTGAATTGGTGAAATTTTTGGAATCCCTTCTCAGAATACTGTTCTTAAATGCATAAAATAAAATAAAAAAGATTATTAAAGAAAACCCACTACCTAGAATACAGTTATCAAAATCTTAAAAAGAAAAAAAGAAAAAAAAAGGTTTTGGACTTAAAGTTAAGAGCCTCTCTCTTTGAAGGCTGACTGAAAGTATTGAAAGATTAAATGACTTGTTTATGATCCCATAGCTATTTGTCCAAGGAAAGCATCTTGAACCTGAGTCTTCTTGATTCTGTCTGATCTTCTATCCACCCTTGGTGCATTTCATCTGCAGAAAAGTTACTGTTAAAAATGGATTAAATTAAAAAAAATTTTTTTTAAAAAGGGTTAAATTTTGTTCTTTTTGAAGCCAGAGATTTTAGTGTTTTCCAATTTAGGTTGGGAAAACATGGAGAGGCACTAAAGTAGATTATCCTAGCAGGAGCAGAGGATTCTAGGGGGGGTAGAGGGAGGAGTGGATTGTTTTTTGTTTGTTTGTTTGTTTTTGGAAGGGATTAAATTATGTTTTTGTTTTGATTTGTTAATAGGATCATGGAAAGACTACATAACTTTGCTTTGGTTAATTAGGAAACAGTCAGGATTGGAACCCAGTGTTCTGATACTACCTATATTTTACCACTTTATTTTTCAACAACTCTCAGAGGCAGGTCTTATTATCCTCTCTGGGGTTAAATAATTGAAATCATATGCCCAAGGTAGCATAGTAAAGGAAGTGATAGGACTGGGACTTGAACCCAAATCTTTTAACTATTCATCCTATTGTTCTTTCTCCAAATACCACTTTGACTCATTACAGTAATACTATATAGTCTTTTGTGGTTTATCAAATACTTTTATTACATGTGATTTCATTTGAAATAAACAATGACTTTATGAGAGTAGGTAGTGGAAATGTTATTTATTATCACTTTTATAAATGTTTAAAGTCAAGGGACTTATTTAAGCTCACACAGATAGTAACTGGCAAACTCAGCCAGTTATTATTTAGCTATGGACTGTACTCTTTGTTGAACTTCTAGTGGCTATAATAATTAGTTTTTGGCTTCTAACTTATATGTCCTTCCATACCTAGAGTTATACTAACCACATGCAATCTCAAAACGTTTTGGTAATAGTCCATTTCAGTGCCATAACTCTAATTTGTGAATAGGTTGATGGGTTTCACTGTCAGTTAGTCCCTGGCTGCCAAATGTAAGTGATTTCCTGTAGCTAATACATTCCTAATACAAGATTTCTTTCAAGCCATTCATGAAGCATATGTGAAGCAGCCTTTCTTAGACTGGCAAAAGCCAACAATGATATATGGAGCATAGTTAATTGAGTCAAGAATTAATCATATTTCTCATTTCAGGCACTTCTAAAGAGTATCAGAGATTAAATTAGTCTTTTTTCTTTATCCTGGGAACCATTTCTGAATTTTCCTTCTCATAATTGCTTCCATCAAGATATTTAAAGGGGAGACAGTTGCAAGACTTTGACATAGAACTGATCTAATCATTCTGGAGAGTAATTTGGAACATGCCCAAAGGGCCATCAAATTGTGCATATGCTTTGACCCAGCAGTGTTTATATTGGGCTTATATCCCAAAGAGATTTTAAAGGAGAGAAAGGGCCCCACATGTGCAAGAATGTTTGTGGCAGCCCTTTTTGTAGTGGCTAGAAACTGGAAACTGAATGGATGCCCATCAATTGGAGAATGGCTGAATAAATTATGGTATATGAATGTTATGGAATATTATTGTTCTATAAGAAATGACCAGCAGGATGATTTCAGAGAGGCCTGGAGAGACTTGCATGAACTGATGGTGAGTGAAATGAGCAGAACCAGGAGATCAATGTACATGGCAACAACAAGACTATACGATGATCAATTCTGATAGACATGGCTCTCTTCAACAATGAGGTGATTCAGGTCAGTTCCTGTGAGCTTGTGATGGAGAGAGCCATCTGCACCCAGAGAGAGGATTGTGGAGACTGAATGTGGATCACAATATAGTATGTTCACCTTTTTTGTTGTTGTTTGCTTTTTTTTCCCTCTCATTCCCCCCCCCTTTTTCTTGTGTAGCATGATAAATTATGGAATTATGTATAGAATTGCACATGTTTAACCTATATGGGATTACTTGCTGTCTAAGGGAGGGAGGGAGAAAAATATGGAACACAAGGTTTTACAAGGGCGAATGATGAAAACTAGCTTTGCATGTATTTTGGAATATAAAAAAACTGTTATAAAAATAAGAACTGGAAAAAGAATCTTATCTTCTAATAGAAGTGACAAGTACCAATATAAGCATATATGTATGTATATATAGAATAAATATGAAATGAATTCAAAATAATAAAATGTTTGATATTTTGAGATGCTCTAGCAGTTGAGGGGTTAGGAAAGGTTTGGTGAAAAAAATGGTGTTTGAGCTGCATCTTTGAGGAAGAATGGGATTCAATGAAGAGGATGTAGGAAGGAGAGTCTGTTTCAGTCATGGAGGATGGCCAGTGAAAAGACCCAGGGACAGCAGGAGATGGAGTGTTGTGTGAGGGACCAAGAAAAGGCCAGGGAAGGTATAGATTGCAGTGTTTGAGGGGAGATCAATTCAGCCTAGGTTGTGAAAATCTTTAAAAGATTAAGGGAGGCATTTTAGTTTTATCCTGGAAGCAATAGGAGCCACTTGAATCTTTTGAGAAGAGGAGGGATCCAGTCAGATATGCATTTATGGAAATAACTTTGATTAGATGAACTGGAATGGGGAAAGAGTTGAGGTACACAGACCACTTAAGGGGCTATTGGTATAATTTAAGTATGAAATCATTAGAGCTTGACATAAGATTAAGGGATAAGATGCTAGAAATGTTGTGGAATAAAGGTATATGTGTGTTGTATATGTGTGATGAAGGAAATAAGGAGCTGAAAATAATGAAGATAAAAACTTGGTAAAATGGTCCTATAGAGTAACAGGCCTCAGTCTGGGACTGTTAATGTGTAGTCTGCCCTGGCTAGTTAGATTTCCAGGGCAATGGATGAAGATGTAACTTGAGATTGTTCTGAAATCTCTTGAAATTCAAAGTTGAAACTTAAAATTTAATTAAAAGATTTATTCTCTATCTGGAATAAAAAAAATCAAGTTAGGATTCTGTCTGCTATCTGTGAATCTGGAAATGTTTAGCTTTGAAATGAATTTTCTTTGTTGTGGTTTTTTTAAATTTTAAATAGTTTTTTTTTTAATTTTTCCAAATGCATGCAAAGATAGTTTTTAACATTCACCTTTGCAAAACCTTGTGTTCCAAATTTTTCTCCTTCTCTTCTCCCTTTCTCCTCCCCAAGGACAAGGAAGCAATCCAATATAAGTTAAAGATGTGCAATTCTTCTCAACATATTTCTATATTCATCATGCAAATGCATTTTCTTCTTATGTGTTCAAAGCCTTCTTTTTACATAAAGCCATAGCCGAGTTTTCATTGCATCATTTCTCCTCCCACTTTTTGCCTTTCTTCTTAGACTTCTTCCCCTTTGATTCTGAAGCAGTATCAATGAAGTAGACTCAGAGCAGGAGGAAGCTGTGGCCTGATGTGTGTAGTCCTGAAGACTCCCTGGTGTCCGGAGAGGATTGCCATCTGGCAGGCCAGGACCATAAGCCAAAAGTCAATCTCAGCTCTAAGGGCAGAACTAATCATTAAAAGATGCTTTAAGCCAATTAAGACAGAGAATGGTTCAAATATAAGAACTGGACAGATTCTAGTGGTATAGAGCTTTCTAAAAAAGAATGGAAAAGTTACTGCAAGTTGCTTTGCCCCTGAAGACCAAGTGTAGAGAACTTTTAGAAGTCAAAGAGAAAAGGGTCTTTCTCATCTGATGGGACATGACATTCTCAAATTTATAACCTAACCTTTATGAGCTTTTTTCCCCTTTTTAATAAAGATAACTAACCTAAATAAGTCTAATGAAAGACATCTGATTGTGACTTTATATATTTACTTGGTTTAATTTAATTTATGGAATAAAAGAAGCATTTCCAAAATGTAGCATAATTTTAAAAACTGCATGTCTATTATATACAACTTGCTATTCATTTTACATATTGTAATAAAGTTTTTTTTATTAAAATTTTTTATTTGTATAACATATGTATGGGTAGTTCCCCAGCATTGATCTTTACAAAGCTTTCCATAACAAGTTTTACCCCCAGTCCCCTCCCCTCCCCTAGATGGCAGGAAGTCCACTACATGTTAATAATGTTGAAATACTTGACAAGTTGTGCAAGAAAAATCCTATCTACAAGAAAAAAAAGAAAATCAGAGAAAGGAAACAATGCAAGCATACATCAAGAGAGAGCATGAAAATGTTATGTTGTGGTCCATATTTCATATCCCTCTCTCTGGGTGTATATGGCTTTCTTCAGTGAACAATTGGAACTGGTTTGAGACAATTCTTTGTTGCAGAGAGCCATGTCCATCAGAGTTGATCATCATGTAATATTGTTGTTTCTGTGTATAATGATTTCCTGGTTCTGCTCGTTTCACTCAGCATCAGTTCATGCAAGTCCCTCCAGGCCTCTCTGAAATCGTCCTGCTGGTCATTTCTTACAGAACAATAATATTCCATGACATTTATATACCATCATTTATTCAGCCACTCTCCAATTGATGGGCATCCGTTCAGTTTCCAGTTTCTAGCCACTACAAAAAGGGCTGCCACAAACATTCTTGCACATGTGGGTCCTTTTCCCTCCTCTAAGATCTCTTTGGGATATAGGCCCAATAGAAACACTGCTGGATCAAAGGGTATGCAGAGTTTGATAACTTTTTGAGCATAGCTCCAAATTGCCCTCCAGAATGGCTGGATCCGTTCACAGTTCCACCAACAATGTTATAATAAAGTTATTATATAAATTTCTTTCCCCCCTTTTTTCCTTCCCTCCCCCACACTAGAAATGACTATCATTAGACACAAAAAGGGATGTGTATATGTTTATACACACACATATATATATGTAAAATTATTCTATTCATACTTCTATTTATCAATTCATTCTCTGGATACATATAGTATCTTTCTTCATATGGCTTTTATTGTTAATTTAGATGTTTATAATACTGCAAATGACTTAATTGCTCAAAGTCATTCTTAAAACATTATTACTATTAATGTATATAATGTTTCTTCTAGGTTCTACTTATTTTATTTTTATTATTTCATAAAAGTCTTTCCGTGTTTTTCTAAGACCATTGAAGTTATCATTTCTTACAGCACACAGTATTCCATCACAATTTGTGTTGTGTTTAGCCATTCCCCAATTGATGGGCATCTGCTTAATTCCTGGTTCTTTGCCAACACAAAGAGAGCTACTATAAACATTTTAGATCATATAGGTTCTTTTCCTTTACCCCTTGTTATCTTTGGAATAATGTGACTTTATTGAAACAAAGGAGATTGGAGAAAGGGGTATTCTTATAATTAGGCTTGGGATAGAGACTAGGCATATAATTTCATTGGATTAGGAATTTCCCAGATGAGAAAATTCTTTGATCACTGTTGGTTCACATCATCCCTTCAGCTTAGAGTCTCTGAGTTGCCTAGGATACTGAGATGTTAATTGTCTTACCCAGGATAACTTGGCCAGTATGTATCATAGTTGGAATTTGAATTGGAGTCTTCCTGGTTTTTAGATTGTCTTTCCATCCACTATAATATGCTATTTCTGTTATGATGATTATCCAGCATAATTTTAAATGATATGAAATATTATATTGCTTTATGTTTTATTCAGGTAAAAAGTGATGGCCAATGAGAGATTTCCCCAAATCATCAAGCTATGTTATTTTGGATTTGTCAGAGTCTTGCTCAGTCCTGCAGAGGCACTACCTATGTCAGTCTACTGGTAGTGGCAAGTCCTATGGATTATTTACAGCATGATAGTTTGTTCTCTTGTTTGACAAATGTTAACCTTCACTGGGTGTCGCATCCCTGTTGACATGGCTCAGATGAAAGAATTCCACACCAGATCAGATCTGAATGGGGAGAGAATTTGAGAGTTCATCTAGTCCAGCCTGGACTTAGAATAGTCTTTAAAATCTTTTTGACAAGTCATTTCCACTTGGAGATATTTAGTTAATCAATCAACAAGCATTTATTTTACACACACACACACACACACACACACACACACACACACACACACATTCTGCTCAATACTAGTGGTGAAAGAAAGGGAAAGACACTAACGCACTAATGGGAGAAACTATCTGTAAATAATTAATTACAAAATATTCACAGAATTGTAATGGTTGTTCAGTCATTTCAGTCATGTCTGACTTTTTGTGACCCCATTTGGGGTTTTCTTGACCAAGTTATGCAATGGTTTGCCATTTTATTTTCCAGCTCATTTTATAGATGAACTGAAGCAAACAGGATTAAGTGACTTGCCCAGGATCACCTAGTGAGTCCAGATTTGAGCTCAGAAAAATGTCTTGTTGACTTCAGGTCTGGTCCTTTATTCACTCCCCAAACACTCCATATAAATGAATCCATTTATATCCCAGTATAAATGGAAAGTAATCTCAGAAGGGAAGACACTAGGAGCTGGGAGCCAAATCCAGTATCTCTTTTAGCCATCTCTTTCATTTTTGGATAGCTCAGTAGGAAGTTTCCCCCTCCCATTCAGTTGTTGAAATCTGAAGCTTTATGGAATGGTATAGTACAGTACAGTACAGTATAGTATAATATATATAGTATAATGTAGTGTAGTACAGTAGAATAGAGTAGAATATGGTATGGAGGCTGAGGGCCCGAGTTTGAATCTTGACTCTGTTACTCACTTAAACCTGTGTGGCCTTGGACAAATCATTTAATCGTTCTGAGCTTTATTAGTTTCCTCATCTATAAAATGAGTTGGACAAGATGCTCTTCTAGCTCCGATTTATGATCCCATGGATTTCTGCCTCCTGATGTTAGCCCTGTGTTTTGGGACCTTGCAGAAAAAATCTCTCTTCCCCAGCACAGAGTTGTCATATTCCCCCCTATTCTCTGGGCTATTTTCCCCTGGGTCTTCTCACCATCTTGGATCCCTTCTTCTGGACAATGTGATCTTCTTGTAAGAGCTGCCCAAAGCTCCTGAAGAGGGCCTGACCAGTGCAGAATAGAGCTATCCCCTTGCATCTCTTTCTTAGGGCTCACATTATGTGTATTATACTATAAAGAGTAGTGCTCTTGGCCACACACATTGAAAACGTAAGCACAACCATGGCTCAGCAACTTGATGCTATTTTTTGCAAAGCTAATGAAAAGTGAAGCCCAAT
The DNA here is from genome assembly GCA_023553655.1 of Myrmecobius fasciatus. Taxonomy (NCBI): domain Eukaryota; kingdom Metazoa; phylum Chordata; class Mammalia; order Dasyuromorphia; family Myrmecobiidae; genus Myrmecobius; species Myrmecobius fasciatus. The sequence continues at coordinate 19,894 of JAJPUD010017876.1, forward strand.
TAAAACTGGCCAATGTGGGTCTCAGTGAATGATTTCTGGTTCTGTTGACAATTAGCTAATTAAAAGAACTTCAATTCCAGGTTTTTGTCTGCTGTCTTTCTGATTCAAGGTTTCTGCCAAGCTGTATTCTTTCCCCTTCTCTTTTGTCTGGAGTCTGGTTTTCTGTTGAAAGCTGCTGCCCTGTGCATACCTGAAGTGCTGGATTTCCTGACTGCCACACATACCTTTGCTTTCTTTGACTTGCTCTACAGTCCTCCCTAACTCTCCTCGTTGGGTTGTCAGAAAATTTCTGGATTCTCTCCTGGGAGTTCTAAGCTGTCTGAGCCATTAGCATTTTGGGCTCCATTATAGTAGATAGTCATCTGCTAGGAGCTATGTAGTTGTAGCCTGGCTGTTACTTTTAGCCAAGAGGGAAAAAAATAAAGGCTCATTGAACTCTCAGATTGTGTTCCACACACTAAGTTGATGTGTTATTTTTTTCAACAGAGAAGTTCAAACCTTTTTAAAGTGTTTGCATTAAAATAACCATATTCTGCTGTTAAAGTGAAAAAATAATTTTTGACATCACTCTAATAGGAGAAATTGACCAGCTGTTCAAAGCTTGGGTGGATACTACGCTGTCTTTACATTGAACCTACTCTAAGCTTATCTATCTGTCAAGCAATAAACATGGTAAGTACCTTCTTTGAGCCAAGCATAGGAGAAACAAAGAAAACTAAAATATTCTGCCCTCCAGGATCTTTCAATCTAAAAAGTACCATTGGTTAAAGGAGCAGTGAGTGGGAGGGAAATAAAAGAGCTGAGGGTACCTGGCTCTGGTGCTGGATGAAGTCCTGGAGCCTAATGGGAAATGAACTATCTGCCCTGGCTCCCTCTTTATATGGAAGAGCTTTCTCGTGCCCGTCCTCCAGACTCTCCAATCAGGAGAGAGAACCCCAAGGCAGAAGGGGTAGAGGAGAGAGAAGGGAGAGGGTACCGAGGACATGTGAGTTTCAGAGTTGATGTCATTTTGTAGGAAGATGGGTTTCTGGCAACTGTGAGGACGTCCAGGTGAGCAGCCTGGTGGGATTTTTGCATGGCACTTTTTATAATCCAAAGAGCCTGCTAACTCTAGGCTTTCAGTTCTATATCATCTTGCTGAACATCTTAGTCTCTGGGCTGGGGAGTTCTGGGGCTGCCTTGCAGTATTCCTACATACTCATTCATCTATATCTCTGTGAATTGTCTCCCATTCCCTGTATCCCTTATTACCCCAGTCTAAATCCATACCTTTTACTACCCCTATGTAAATCTTACCCACCCTCCTCATCTCCTTTAAGATAATTACCCTGACAAATTCCATTTCAAATGGTGTGTTCCCAACTTTGCCTTCTCTACAACTTATGGGTTGCATTATGAATTAAATTAGGGTACGTAAGTTCTTCTGAGATAGAAGGGTACCATGCCCTCTACATCTTCAGTCCTATTTTCTAGTTCAAGGCATAAGTGTGCATTTCTGCTCTACCCCCTTGGCAAAGCACTGAGGAAGGACACTTTCTGACTCTCCAAAGGAGCAGTTTGGAAGATTAAAAAGGAGGAAAAATGAATTCCAAGGGAAGAACAGTTACAAAGCAAAATAAAACTAAGTGGAGGTTCATTTTACATAAATAAGATTTATGAGAGTATTGTGTGGAACAGCCTATTTTCAGATGGCATTATTAGTCAGAGAAGTAGTCTCAAAGGTGGGTGAGGGAATGAAAGTTGAACTAAGGAACTTTGGCAATGTAGGAGATGAAGAAAGTTAGGATGTAACCTCAATTATATGAAATATAAAATTAATTTGTTTTGGATAATAGAAAAGTTGTGTTGGAAGCAACTTTCCATTTTCTAATTGCTTTATCAGAAGTTATTCCCTCCAACATTAAGATGACAGAATTATAGTTGATTTCATTGGCAGTTTTTTGGGGATGACAAAGTACATTATAATTCCTCTGACATTCTTTCAGATTGGTTTTGATGGGAGAGGGGGCATTTACTGAGAGGCACAGAAATAAGTGTGTAGTAATGGGTTTTGTGTATGAGAGTATATATGGAGGGAAAAAATATTGTCTAAGAATATATTATGTAAATGAGAAATGTAAATATAAATGAGAAGCATCTAAATTTTTAGAAAGTGTTTTTTAATTCTTGGGAAATTGTGATACTTGGAAAAAGCAGAAAGAAATAGATTATAATAATGTTTGATGATAGCCATTTCAATGTTGTCTTGGAACTATATTCTTGGGGACTGAATTACATCTCATGTCACCAATTTTTTAGGGGATTGATAAAACTGGTTAAATGGCTTTGATAAAACAAGAACACATTGAGCCTTGGTGGAAATCTCCACCCAAATATTTAACTGAATGTTCTTTGATGGTGTTAATTTTTGCCACGTTCCCCTCTATGTAGGCTCTGTTTAGATCAGAAGCTTGAAATAAATAAAATATTCTCTGTAGATTTGTCATCTTCCCACAAAGGGAAGCACGTATATAAATGGAGAGTTTTAAAAAATAGAACAAAACATCACTGACCTTTCTTTCTCTTTTATATTGTTTCAATACAGTGAGAGTATGGAATTGGTATTGCTTATTATGGAAATGTTTTGAATCAAATAATCTATGTGAATAATTTAGATCACTGGCTCTTAGACATTTATTGTATAAAATTTCCTTCTGGTTTTTGTTGATCGTTGCCCTAAACTGCTCAACAACATAGTTTTTCTTTCTCTCCCTCTCCCTCCCTCTCTCTCTCTCTCTCTCTCTCTCTCTCTCTCTCTCTCTCTCTCTCTTTCTCTCTCTCTCTCTCTCTCTCTCTCTCTCTTTCTCTCTCTCTCTTTCTCTCTCTCTCTGTGCCTCTCACACACAAACACACACATATCCCTCTATTGAGTTAATACACAATCATACTTTTCATAAATTATCAGCATTTATCACTGGAAGAAACCTTAGCAGTCACTTGGATCAGACTTTTTTGGGGGGAGGGGAGGAAACTGAGGCACAGAGGAGGTTAAATGGTGTGTCTAAGTTATATAAGTAGTAAATAGAGGCAGAATTCAGTCCTAGGTCCTGTGACTCTAAATTTCTCACTTTTTTTTAAACTGTAATACACTACCCCTATTTTCGTTGAATTTAAAATAATAACTAGCATTCTTATAATGCTTTCAGGCTTACAAAGAACTTTATCAGTATTAATTCACTCGCAATCACCTTGTGAGGACAGTGCTATAATATCCTCATTTTACAGATGTGGAACCTGAGACAGAGGGCTTAAGTGATAAGCCCAGAGTTTTACAGCTGGTAAAAGTGAGGGGAGATTTGAACTAAAGACTTCATGACCTGACCTCTATCTTATCAGCCACCTAGCTGAGGAAAGAATACATTGTCAATGGAACTATGGAATAGCTATTTAAAAATGGAACTCAGACTCCTAGACCATTAGCAGTAGAATTGGAATGAGTTTTAGAGATCATGCTTTCCAACTTCTCCATTTTACAGATGAGGAAACTGACCAGGAGAGATGAAGTAACTTACTCAAGGTGACTTAAGTAGTAAATAGCAGAGCTGGATCCTCGGACTTCAAATTCAATGCTCTTTTTACTCCACTACTCTGACCTTCAATAATTTTTTTTTCTGCTCTCCATCCTTATCCCTAGTTAACTTAAATGTCAGTAAAATCTTAAACTAGTTTTTTACCTGATTACATTCTATTGACCCATTTTCAGGTGAGCTGGCAAGTTGTTGCATATGGAACTTATGAAAAGTATTTATTTCTTTGATCATTCTCCAACTTGTGATGGTAAAGGTATTCCATTCAACGACTCTTTTAGTAGACTTCTGTGAGACTTGTTTCAGCTGAAAGCATCATCACCTTGAAAATCAGCTGGCGATGAGCCTCTTAGAGCTTACCTGTGTTGGTCCTTCAGTCAGTGAGGGAGCCTGGACCTGAAGCATTTCAAGGTTGGTGGAAGGACCTTCCAGAGCTTTGTTCTGTCAGTGTAACAATGGAAGAGGATTTTAAGGGAAAGAAGGAAAGAGTTACATTTCCTAAGTTCAAGCCTGTATAGATTGTTGCTTGACCCAGAGTTGTTTTTCTCATTGAATAGTGAAGTATTAAGTTATTTTGTGCAAATCCCAGTTTGTTGGCGTAAACATATGTTAGGTTGGTTTTAGAGGTATATTTATTTCCCACTTAGTCCATTTAGCCGAGAAAACTAATACCTTACATGGATATGTCTCTCCTTATTAGGAGGAATCAATGTATTCCTTAGTTTCATAGAAACTTAAAAAGTAGGTTTCTTGTTGGATTCATACAATTTTTCAGTTTGGATTTGTCAGTTTGCCATTTATAACATAGAAGAGAATGTGTTTCTTCTCTACAAGACTTTGCTGTTCACATAGAGTAATGGCATACTATAGTTTGAGTTTGTTAGCAACAAAACTACTGCTGCTGTGAACTCTATTCTGTCTTATGTTCTCTGTAAGCCGAGTCTCAGTAATTTAAAGGGGGCTTGTCAGAGATTTTAGAAATGAAACAGCATATACATTCTTGTTGCTACAAGATAGCCTTGGAGTATGATAGGGAATATTAACGAGGCTTATGATCTAAATATAGGGTTGGTTAAAAAAAGAGACTTTGACATAATTTAGGATAAAAATAACTATGTAAGTATAAGATAATATGAGAAGATAGCAACTTTTTAAGCTGTATATTATATATATGAGCTAGATAAACTTGTCTCATTTTTAAAGGCAACTTATGTGATTTATTTTTCTTGGCAAAATTATGACTAAAAGACACATGAAATTTAGCCTCTTTCCCTTATCATTTTAATTTGTATATAATCATGTTTTTGAATGGGGAAATGAGAGTTATAATCAACCTTTTTTTTTGCATGGTTTCCCTTCATTTATACTCTTAGAGCCCATAAGTCTTTACAGTTGAAATTGATTCAATTAAGCTTTTAAGTATATACCATATTTCAGGCAATGTGTTTATTGGGTATACAAAGACAAACATGATTATTTATGTATATTTGCTTTTATTAAAATTATACAGCTTTTATTATGTGAATATGTATTAAATAGCCTGATTAATTTTTTTAGGTATACTTTGAGTCTAGGATTACATTATTATGAAAATTCAGTTTATCATTAGAAGAAGTCATTTCCTTATGCAATCTCCCATGCTTGTTCCATAGTATACAGTTCTTATCAATATTTGCCCATGAATCTGTGGAGTATCAAATAAACCCAATGACAGATTCTTGCTGTGATTTTAGGATCTAAGTGATATCAATGTACCAAATTACTCATCCAATCCATCTATTGTTTCTCTTTCTTTAGGCTATGACCAACTTTAATTTTGAGTCAAATATATTCCATGACCATATCTGTGTTTTATGTGGAATATCTTCCAGAATGCTGGCAGATAGTTCTGATAAATATCTAGATTCCTCTACAAAGTTCACTTGAACTTTATCAGTTCTTGGTGAATACATTCACTCCAGTGTAATAAATATTAAGCATATACTATATCAGAGTATGGTGCTAGGTGCTGGGGAAGAAGTCTATACCTTGAAGGAATAATGACTTCTAATGTGGAATTGAATGTGCACATAAGACGAGTATAACCTGAGGTAGAGAATGAAGGTGCAAAGGAGAGAGAAAATTTAGGAATTTAGGAATATTTGAAGTAGGATAGACCCACTCCAGCTAACAGCTTATTGGAATGAGGGAAGGTTTAATAAATAGGTGACCTAACTTCTTTATCTGTGTTATAGCCATCATCATTTTCCTAATCATTCTGTTTCATGATCTGAGTCATCTTTGATTCTTGCCTTTCCTTTACTCTTCAAATATTGCCATATCTTCTAGATTTTACTCCTGAAACATTTTTTCCATCTTTGTTTCCTTCTCCCCATTCACATGATTGGTTAATATCCAACTCTGGGCCTGAATCAGCTCTTGCTTGGACCATGGTAATAATCTAGTCATTAGACTTCCTATTTCCAGCTTTTCCACTTACTTTTAGTTTTATCTTGTATGGAACTACCCTTTCTGACTTTGTGTTCTTAAGTACCATTAACACAGTGCCTAATATGTAGTAAACACTTATCAAATGATGTATCATTCATTCATTTACTTATAAATGGTTACTTCTTCACATAGTATATTAGATAGCCTGCCCAGATTTCCTTCTTCTTTGTCTTACTCAAATGTGTTTATTTTTTTAAACTATTTTTCTTTTTTTCTTTTTTTTTTAAACTATTTTTCAAAGGACAAGAACTGTTTGGTTACTCTTAACCATTCCTTTTAATTTAATTATTTCATTATATTCTGTTTTATTCCCAAGAACTATTTATAAACTTAACAAATTGAAAGTTAGGAATTTATCCTTTTTTTTCATATAATCCTATATTATTGTTTTTTAAAAGCTCTGTGATGTCATGTATTTCCTATAATTAATTTTCTCTAAATTTGTTCCATTTGAATATGAGAAACTGGGACTGTTTTGAAATTATCCATAGATGTATCTTCTTTTTTGGCCATCTAGTGATGAAGATGTTTTGTTTTAGTTAAAGACTAGGTTTGTGGAGGTGTAGACCTGTAGGTTCTCTGTAGTTTATAGGTCTGGAGAGTTGACTCAGATGTGGAAAAATTAAATGATTTGCCCAGGGTTACACAGTATATACTATGTGTCAGAGGGCAGGACTGGAATCCAGATCTTCCCAATTGATGTTCTATTACACTAATCTAAAATCAATCCAAAGTATGTGAATGGCAAATTTATATTGTCAAGAGAGTCTAGTTCTTGATGATATCTAGCTAAATGTCTTTTCCTGGAATCTCCATATTTCACATGAAATCTCTTTTTATGGTAATTGGTGGAAGGGATTAAATAAGCTTATATATTGTGGTCTGAGAAAATTCAATCTCTTCTGTTCCTTTGAGAACTTTTCTACAGATAGATATCTTTTATTTACTATCTTTACTAATCACTTTTCTTTAATTCCTCTGAAACTATTTCCAGTGATAATCACTTTGGAAAGTGAATTGATGAACCAGTTTCTCCATATTTAATTGCTTTACAAAGTTATTCCAACCTGGCCATGTTAAAAAAAATTCAGTGAGTTCATCACATATATTCAGTTTTTCCTTTTTTTTTTGGTTCTCAGTGAGAACGTTAGACCAAGGAAAGTAAGATTGAAATTTCAACTTTGTTAAACAGAGGATCATATATATATATATATATATGTATATATATATACACATATATATATATATATGCATATATATGTGTATATGTATACATATATATATGCATATATATGTAGTAATGACTTTTGGGAATCTATAATTGCCAAGAAAAGATATAAAAGTGATAGTTTATTATTACACATGAAATACATTTTCCAGTGCCATAGCATGTCCCTTTAGGTACGTTTACTTTTAAATTGAAACTGGGTGCAAAAAAATTCTTGATATGATCATTCAAGATGGGGCTTTTTGAGGAATTCAAAAATGGAGATTGTTATTCTCTTTAGTTGTTCCTAGAGTCTAGTAAAACATTTCTTAATGATTTTCTGTACCAAAGGCCAGTAATCAGGGATTAGCAGGTTCTCTGCCATCTCCCATTCCTCTGCAGGAATACTTTTCTCTAGTTGGAACAAAATTTTCGATTTATCCACAGTGACTGCTTCCACTGTAGGCCTGTGAGCAAGTATGATCTGCCATCTGTGTATTGTGCCTTTTAGTGTTCTCAGTAACTTATTGTTCCAGGTGATTTAGCAGGTAAGATTGTCCAGAATATTGCTGTACTGTACTATATGTAAATTGAGATCCTTTAAATTTTAGTGACATTTCTAATGACAGTAGTAAATGGAAATGGGAAAAAATGATTTCTGTTATAATTGCACTTTGTAATGGAAGATTCTCTTTCAGGTTTCATATTATTCAGAGGTAAAGGGTTGTTGATTTATTCATTAATCTTGTCATTGTTGCCTGTAATTTTCACTTACCAAAGTAGTTGTTCTTCATTGCAAGTTATGGAATTTTGTAGGAAATGTAATATATTATAATTAACAGATGATTTTGGAAATAGCCTAACTTGACAAGGGAACTGATGTGTGGTGTTCAGACCCTTAGCTGCCAAGAGGAAGTACTGAAACCAGGGCTGATGAGTCCCATATTGATTAAATCAGCTGGATTCTTTCACACAGAGTCAGTCCCAGAAAACCTCTAACAACTGTCATTGAAAAACCACAGGCAGAAATGGAATCTGTGACTAAGAAAGAATCAGTTCATAATCATATGCACCTGTTTGTTAGTAAGATGTCCAGGCTCTAACATACAGTACTAAATGAGGATTTTTAGTTCTTCATCTTAAGTCTCACCCCTTCCTTCTTTTAATATCTAATTTCAATTTTCAAATTCCCACATTTGTTGTTGTTGAGAAGTTTTAGTAATGTTCAGCTCTTCATAAGCCCATTTGAATTTTCTTAACAAAAATACAGGAATGGTCTGCCATTTTCTTCTCCAGCTCATTATACAGATGAGAAAACTGAGGCAAACTGGGTTAAGTGATTTCCTCAGGGTCAAACAACTACTATCTGAAGCAAAATTTGAACTTTTGTACACTTCCTATTTTCTCATATTTATTTATAGGGTTCAAAAGAAGGTGTCTTTTTTGTAGGGCCTATGTTGTGTTTAGTAAGCTATTGGTTCCTCTGAATAGAATGAAATATTAAATATATAATAAAATCATTGGATATCTGATAATTATCAATTATTATTTTAAGAAATTCTATGGGTAATAACTGAACATCATTTTTTAAAGGACATAGCCAAATTATGAGAGGGAGTATAGAATAATGGTTAGAGTAGGCCTTGGAGTCAGGAAGATATGGATTCAAATGCTGCCCCTGAAACACTACAGTCTGTCTAACCATGGCCTGGGGTACTTAACCACTTCTCAGTGCCTCAGGAAATCCTATAATTAATTCCTCCCAATAGATGAAGACAAAAATATGAATCATCATCTGTTCTATACTACCCTCCCTAATCTTAAGCTTATTATTATACTTTATGGGGATAATTAATACACTTTATCAACACATTTTGTACTCAGTAACATAGTTTTTATCCCACATATTCCTAATTCTTCCTTTGTAGCAGCTCCTTATGTCCTCAGAGAGGAAGAAATCAGTATGGGTCAGGGAACTAGGGAAGACTCAAGAGAAGTGATTGATTGGCTATGAAAGGTAAATACATAGGCATGAGTCAAAGATTTCTGGTCAGAGTGAATGTTGTGCCATCAGTACTGGTTTTGGGATGTGTTAACTATTGAATTAAAGAGGGGAGGGTAAGAAAATGAAAATAAAAATATCAAGAAAAGTGAAAATAGAAATATCAAGGAGCCAGTTGGAGACATAAGACTGGCACTTGGGTGAGAGGTCAAGACTGGAGAGTTAAACAAACATGGTATATGGCAAGTTAGCGGTGAGAGGTAAACTAAGAACAGAGGAGCTATTTTTGAGGGAGAAAGTAGTAAAAGTAGAGATTGGTGGGAGAGCCATGAGGCCTTTCCAGAAAACCCAGCCTTTTCTCCCCTGCGGCAGTTATTAGTTGTAAACATCCACAAAATTTAGGGTCATTCTTGGGGAATAGCACACCAGGATGCCTAAAACAAAGAAATGAGCTCAATGGTTCCTTCCCTGTGTCCAACAGTATTGCAGGCAGCCAAGTCGCATAGCGGCTAAAATACTGGATTTGGAGTTGGGAAATTCTGAGTAAGAATTCTGGCCCAGCTACTTAGCTGTGTGACCCTTTAAATCTTAGAGTCAAACTGGGGATGAAGTGGATAGAATACCTGAATTCAAATCTAGCCTCAGACCCTTCCTAGCTGTGTGATCCCCATCTATAAAATGAGGATAATTATAGTACCCATCTTCCAAGGTTGTTGAGAGAGTTAGATAAGTGCAAAGTGATTAGCTCATTATCTGGCACATAGTAGATGCTTATTCCTTTCCTTCTTTCCTTGGCCAACTTCTATCAAGTTCAGTTTCCTTATCTGTAAAATAGGGATCATAACAGTATGTACCACATGGAGCTGTGAGGAGCAGAAGAGCTAATTAAGTATCTTGCAAATCTTAATGTATTAGATAAATGCTAGATGTTATTAATACTATTGTGTAGTCTTGGCTGTCTGTATCAGGCCTTCTAATTA
>JAJPUD010017877.1:0-13715 GCA_023553655.1 Myrmecobius fasciatus
TCCTTAAAAATCTCTTTGGGATATAGGCCCAGTAGAAACACTGCTGGCTCAAAGGGTATGCACTGTTTGGTAACTCTTTGAGCATAGCTCCAAATTGCTCGAGGAGGACACTTATAATTGATAAGATCTCATTACTGACTGGAGAAATGCAAATTAAAACAATGCTGAGGTATTAACTCATATCTATTAGATTGGCTAAAAGGACAGAAAAGGAAGATGATGAATGATATAGACTATGTGGGAAAAATGAGACAGTGTATTGTTGATGGAGTTGTGAACTTATTCAACTACTGTATAGAGTAATTTGGAACTCTGCCTAAAAACCTACCTTTGCCCATGCATATCTTTTGACTTAGTAATACCACTTCTTGGTGGATATAATAAAAACATTAAAAAGGAAAAAAAATAATTGTATGTACAAATATGTCTATTGTAGCCTTTTCTGGATGCAAAGTGTTGGAAATTGGGGGGAATATCCTATTAAATGGAAAATGACTGAATAAGTTTTGGTGATTGTGATAGAATGATATTGTGCTGTCAGAAATAATAAGCAGGATATTATCAGAAAAACCTGTAAACACTTACATAAGTCATTGCAAAGTAAATTTTGTGCACAGTAACACCAATATTGTGGTGTGTTCAGTTCTAAATGTCTTTCCTTTTCTCAGCACTGCAATGATCCAGGGAAATATAAAGGATTTATGGAGAAAAATGCTACCCTGTCCTAGAGAAAGAATGATAATGTCTCAACACAAATTAAAATCTACTGGTTTTTGTTTGTTTGTTTTTCTAGAGGCTTTTTTTTCTTGGTGTATCTTTTCTTTTACAACATGACTATTATTTGAATTTTGTAAATGTCTACAAAAATATAATCTATATTAAAGTACTTGCCTTCTCTAATGGGGAGATGGGGAAAGATAAAAGAAGATAATTCCAAATACAAAGTTTAAAAATGAAAGATAAAATTATTTTTACATGTAAGTGGAGAAATTAAAGTGTTAAATACATAGAAAAGATTAAAATAATATTTAATTATGTAATATTTCACTTGTTTCAATTACATGTAAAGATATTTTTCAATATAAATTTTAGAAAAATTTTAGTTTTCAAATGTTTTCTTTTCCTCTTTCTTTCTCTCTCCTAAAGATAGCAAACAATCTGATATAGCTTATACATGTTCAATTTTTAAAATATATTTAAATATTAGTCATGTAAAAGAAAAATTGGAAAAGGGAAAAAGCCATGGGAAAGAAAAAAAATTAAAAATAAACATAGTGTTATTTAAGTATATTCAATCTCCGGAGCTCTTTCTCTGCCTGTGTATTATTTTCATCACAAGTTTATTGGAACTGACTTGGATCAATGAGAAGAATTACATTGCTCATCACACAATTTTGCTGTTACTGTGCAAAATGTCTTGGTTCTTAATTCAGCATCAATTCAAGTAAGTTTTTCTTAGTTTTTTTTTATATGTACAAATATCATTTCTTATAGAAGAATAATATTCAATTACATTTACATACCATAATTTATTCAGCCATTCCCCAAATGATGGTCATCCACAATTTCCAATTCCTAACAACTACAAAAACAACTGCTACACACATTTTTGCACATGTGGGCCTTTCCATTTAAAAAAAAATCACTTTGGGATCTAGAACAGTGATAGCACTTCTGGATCAAAGGGTATGAAAAGTTTTATAATCCTTTGGGCATATTTCCAAATTGTTCTCCAAAATGATTGAATCAATTCACAATTCCACCAACAATACATATGTATCCAAATTTTCCCACATTCTCTCCAGCATTTATCATATTCTTTTCTTGTCACCTTAGCTAACATGATAGGTATGATGTAATACCTTGTAATTTTTTTAAACTTACATTTTCTAATTTATAGTGACTTAGAGCATTTTTATTTGACTATAGATGGCTTTAATTTCCTCATCTGAAAATTGTCAGTCATTTTCTTTGACCACTTACCAATTGTGGAATGTCTTGTATTCTTGTACATTTGAGTCAGTTCTCCATGTTTTAGAAATGAGGCCTCTATCAAAAACATTGACTATAAAATTATTTCCCAGATTTCTGCTTTCCTTCTAATCTTGGTTGCATTTCTTTTGTTTGTGTAAACCCTATTTAATTTAATATAATAAAATTATCTATTTTGCATTTTGTAATAATCTCTAGTTATTACTTCCTCCCTTCTTCAAATTAGTAAAACAAGGATTAGTCTATGTCTCAGATCTATGGAGAAGAAAGAATTTATGGCCAAAGAAGAATTGGAGAATATTATCAAGTTCAAATAACTATTCATTGCTCTCATAATTTGTTTATATTGTCAGCTCTTATGTTTAATCTTGAAACCATTTTGACCTTATTTTGGTATAGGGTGTGTGTTTATGCCTACTTTCTGTCATACTATTTTCAAATATGCTCAACAAATTTTGTCAAATAAAGAGCTCTTATCCCAGAAGCTGGAGTCTTTGAAATAATCAAAGAATAGTTTACTATAGTCATTGACTACTGTGTCTTGTGCACCCAACTTATTCCACTGACCCAAAACATTTTTTATCCAATACCAAATAATTTTAATGGCTGTTGCTTTATAATAGTTTTAGGTCTGATATGAGTAGAACACCTTCTTTGGCAATTTTCTATTAATTCCCTGGATACCCTTAACTTTTTTTTCTTCCAGATGAATTTTCTTATTTTTTAAACTGTGTAAAAGAAGTTTTTGGTGGCCAGATGAACATAGCATTGAATAAGTAGATTAATTTGGCTAGAATTTTCATTTTTATTATATTACCTCAGCATAATGATAAGCAATTGGTATTTTTCCAAGTGCTTAAATATGACTATTTATATGAAAAAAAAAAATCTTGTATCTGTATTTATATAGTTCCTGGGTTTGTTGTTGCAGGTAGACTCCTAAATATCTTATATTGCCTATACTTATTTTAAATGGATCTTCATTTTCTATCTCTTGCTGCTGGGCTTTGTTAGTAATGTATAGAAATTTTGATGATTTATGTGGATTTATTTTATATCTTACAACTTGGCTAAAGTTGTTAATTGTTTCAAGTAGAGTTTTTTCAGTTGATTATCCAGGATTCTTTAAATATGGCATCATATCACTAGCAAAGTGTGATAGTTTTGTTTTGTCAATATCTAGTCTAATTTTTTGTAAAAAAGAATCTTTTACAAAATCTCAACACTTTCATGTGGCTTCCTTAAACAACTTGATTTTTGGATTGTTATATTTATAAAATTTGTAGTTTGAAGTAATAATGGTGATAGTAAACAACCTCTTTTTATAACCATTCTGAATGAAAAAGGCACTAATATTTGTGTATTATATACAAAATATATATTCCTTAGTTTTAGTTTCATTCATGCAGATATATATGCATACATATATATATTGTGTATATATATACATATATATATATACAAATACACACCTACTTATATATATATATATATATATATATATATACATATAGCAGACAAAATTGTTACAATATTATCTTTATGGTACATTCTCTTTTATTCCATTGTAATACATAATATCACTTTATATTTTTTGTCTTGCATTGCTTTTTTGTTGCATGAAATATGGTGTCATATTATATCATATCATGTGTTTCTATGGTATATAGTTTCATGTGATACCTTACCATGTCACATTTATCATTTTACATTGCATCATGGTATATTACCACCATATGTGATATATAATCACTATGTCATAAATATTACATACTATATATTACAATCAATAATATATAAAATATTATTAATTTTATCACATTCTACTTTTTCCTTTCAAATCGTAAATTATTTAATTTTCAACATTTTATGAAAAATAATTATACAGTGAATGTGTTGTTCTAGGAATAAAATAATACAATACATAAAGTGAAAATTTTACTAAATCTCCATTCCTAAATTCCTGTGTAACTGACAAGCAGTGGCAAAAATATCTGAAAATTTATTTTTTTCCCTTTTTAATTATTTTGGAACATAACAAACTTCAACATTTTTCACCCAACAAATGACAGAAATTAGAAATACTTTATTCTGACTTTATGGGACAAGGAAATTGATCCTGGTATTTTGCTTGGCTTCCCTAATGCTGAATACATATTTTTTAAAGGATGTTCTAAAACTGAAATAAATGCTTAACCTACTTGAGAGTCCCTAAATATCCATCCTTTCTGGTTTTTCTATCTACCATTAAGTCATCTCTAGATTTGTTGCTTTATTCAAGTGAGACAGTTTAAATCCACTGTCTTTCTTTCCACATAAAGATGATTGCTGAGGGAACAAAACAAGAGAATTGTCTAAATAGAACAGAATTACTGTCACCTCAGAATGCTGCATGATTTGATCTTGACAACTAGAAAGCTTTTGCACAAGTAGCATACATACTTCAGACTTCATTTGTTTGAAGTGGGACTTTTTTTAAGCTAGAAGACATTTTATACATTTTTTTTTAATCTGGCACCCTTTTCACTCTAGTCATGCTGATCTATTCCTTATGCCTTACTTCCCAAGATTCTACTTCCTGTCTGGGAGGATGGCTTTGAAAAGTATGATCCCCAGCCCAAAATATAATCTCTCTTCTTGTATGCTTTTTTGGAACTATTAATTCCCTTCAAGGATTAGCTGCAGTGCTTATTCTTTCAAGAAGACTTTCTTAATTTCTCAGATGTGAATATTCTTCTCTCTGAAATCACTTGATATTTATTTTACATACATTTTTTATTTATTTATTGGTGAACATGTGGCATTCTCTTTCCACCTTTGGAGAAAGTAATCTATTGAGGCCTGATTCTGACTCACTTTTGTCTCTATAGGTCCATTTCTGAGAGTGGTTTCTGATATATGATATGGACAATAATTTGTTACTTGTTGATTTAATTTGAGAATTTTTTAACAGTTACACTAAAAAAGGAGCAAGACAACATTATAAAGCAAAATAATGGCAATATTCAATATTTGTTCATTCTCTGATGATTTAAATGAGAGGATTTCACAGTTATTTAAAAACACCTGAATCAGATCTCTTAAAATCCATGCAATAGACATTGAGTCTAGAACTGCTCCCCTCTATAAATGTTCTTTCTTACCAGAGAACTTGTCTTACCTCATGGTTTAAAACATCCTGATGAGACCATCTGATATGACATTCAGCTTCTTATCCCTCAGTGCCTCATTGGTATTTGTACTGGGATGACACCTCAAAATTAAATTAGTAAAACCGGAGCCTCTCAAAGAACCATGTAAATTTTAACGTTATAAGAGGCCTTTGAGAATATATAGTTGGAGTGTGCTATAAACAACTCTCAACAGTGTGTATGTGTGAGTTGTTAAATTTTCAATGTGAACATGCATACTTCAGAAATTAGTTGTCCTTATAAATCAGTACAATTATTTTGTTTATTGTCTAGTTCCAAAGAAGTGTAAACAATAAAGATTATGCTTAAAATATGTGTAAATGTTATCTATACTTCTATAATATACTTCTAGCCTCATCCCAAAGGAGGATCAGAAAGGAGAGGAAAAATTAATATTTGATAATTTTTAAAATATCAAACTATATTGCCAACTGTGCCCAATATGTGTAGCATCTCTTTTTTATGACCAGCACCCAGAATAGTGATTTACACATAATTTCTCCTGTTTAAATGTTTCAAAAATTTAATTTGGGATGAGAAAGTAAGAAACTGTAATTATTCCATCTGGTAACTGTGATTACATTAGTATGTTGAATGAATTACCCCACCCATCAACACAAGTATCATTACTAGTTTTGTAACACCTGGAGGGGAAAAAAAAAAGGTATCAAGACATATTTACACGGGGAATTAGCAATCTCAGTTTTAGCAAAGGATTTTTATAACATCATACAACTAGAAATCATTTCAGAATTGTAGGTGAAATAAGTACTATAGTGGATATGAGGAGCTGGACCTTGATTTAAAAAGACCAGGGTTTAAACCTGCCTCAGGCACTTACTAACTCTATGACCAGGGACAGACAATTTAGCCTCTCTCTGCCTCCATTTCCTCTTTTATAATATAAGGATAAAAATAGCACCCACATGAAAATGGTATTGTTAAATTGAATTACATAATACTTATAATGAATTTTGTAAATCTTTAAAAGAGCTTCATAAGTGATACATATTATTATCCAATATTTCTATGGAGAAAAATGTGTCTATGGATGGATTCCAAATCTCTTCAGTATTTGGAGTCAAGGGAGAGATTCAATCATTTGAGGAAAATTTTATGGCTTAGATTATGTTAAAGATTAATTCATATTACAACTCCCCTCAAACGCATTCCCTCAGTTATATATATGTATATATATATATATTTATCACTCATAATCTATATATATGAAAAATAGCATCTCACATTTTAACTTACAAATACTTTCCTCAAATAATTCAGTAGGTGAGGAGGCATAAGTAACAATATGCCAATTTTCCGAACGGAGTACCTGGGGATTAAAGAGACTGAATATCTTGTCCAATCAAGATATTATAGATGTTAAGGGGTACATATGGGGCTGAAATCCAAGTTTTTAGTTTAAATCCAGGCTTCATTTTACCATGACCCAGTTCTTCTCATCCCCATTTCTTTGTGGTGTTTAAATTTGTCTCCTATTGATGTGGTGCAGCTCTTAGGGATGATGTAGCAATAAACCTAAGGCAAACTGGCCTTGGGAGTTATGTAGTTAGAAATGTTATATTTCTTCCCTTAGGCTAACCTTCCCTAGTTTATTCTATTTCACCAGGATGCTGAGGTCACAAATATTGCTGGCTGTCAGATAATAGCCAGTTGGTCAGTGATAAGAGTTTCTAAGACTAATGAGCAACAGTAATGAGGGGCTTAAAGTTTGTGGGAAACAAACTAGGGTTAAGTTTCCACAGAACAGTTAAAATTCAATTCCTTAGAAATTGTGGGTAGACAATAAGAAATACTGAAAAGCTAAGTTTCCACATAATGTTGTAAGCCTCAAGGTAATGTAAGATAGTAAGTATTTCTGACCAATAAGCTTTTAGGAAAAGAGACTCACGTGGCTTCAAACTTTTGATAAAGATGTCTAGGCTAGAAACTGGTTTAAACTGATCAGGAAAATACTTTTTGTTATTGTTCTTGCTTATTAATAAGCCTCGTCCACAGGAGCTGACATATCCCTAATAGAATAAGAATCTCATTAACAGAACATGAGATGTATAATGAGAGAGAGGGAACAGGCTTAGGAGTAGCATGCAAGGAATGATATAACCTGAAGAGGAACTGACCAAATCATTTGGGGTGGGGGAGAGAACTTTGAGGAACTAACAGAATAAAGTCTGTCTACTTCTATACCTAGTGTTCCCTCTTCCCAGCAGAAAGGCAGACCCCACTCCTGGCCAGAAATGTTCAATTCCTCAGGACTTTCTCTCTTAATAAAATTTCTTTGTTACCTGAGTTTTAGAGTCAGCTTGTTTCTAACAACTTGATGTAGGTGCAGAACAAAATTGGGTCTTGGCTGCTTGACCTCATGATGTTTCAGGCCTAAAAGTCCTGCTCTAGAAGGTTCCCCCTATGACCCCACCCAGAAAACTATGGGTACTGCATCTGCACAAAAAATCAGAACCAGACCAATCCTCAACTTCACCCGTAAGCAAAAAAAAAAATAGCATATCTGTGACATGCAGCACTTTGTTTCTCTAAATTTTTCCTTATAAATCTATCTTTGCTAATTTGGTTCTTTGCTAACTTCCTTTGGAATTTAATCTGCTTTAATTAGTGTTACAATTGTAATAAACCTGGCCCCTTGGTTTGGACATGGTTCTGAGACTGCTAATTCTTGAGACACCAGTCAGGAACCCCAACATTTCAGAGTGCCCCTTGAACCTTAACACTACTGCATGACAATTGTGCTCTTTTTCTCTCCCAACCTCATTTTAATTCCAATTACCTTGCTCTGTTATCCTAGCTCTCGTTGACCAGTGGCATAATATTAGTAATGATAAACAATAACATTAATATCCTTTAAAATTTTTCAAGTGCCTTACACATATCATTTTACTTTATTCTCACAATAACTCTGTGAGGTAGATGTTATTATTATGTCATTAACTCTACTTAGAGATGAAGTAACTTGCACATGGTTATATAGCTAGTAAATATTTGAGGCTGGATTTGAACTCAGGTATTCCTAACTCTAGTTCCACTTATCCACTACACTATCTAATTGCCTACATTTTCCTTTTTGTGGAGTTGGAAACAAAGAATACTTAAAAGCCCATCATTAATTAATGTCATATTTTTCTTCAAAAATAATCTTATATTTCAAATCTCTCAAGGCATATGTCAGAGATAATATAGTTCAGTTCCATATAACCACAATAAAGCAAAAAAAAAAACATTATTGTTTTTTGTTTTCTTAGTGCATGTATAATCTAACTGCTCAAATTGCATTATTTCTAAAAAATGCACATATCTCAATTAAAAATACTTCCTTGTTTAGTGAGGTGATTCAGGCTAGATCCAATGGTCTTGTGATGGAGAGAGCCATCTGCACCCAGAGAGAGGACTATGGAAACTGAATGTGGATCACAAGAGAGTATTTTCACTTTTTTTGTTGTTCTTTCTTATATTTTGTTTTCTTTCTCATTTTTCCTTTTTTTATATGATTTTGTGTACTATGATAATTATAGAAATATGTATGAAATAATTGCACATGTATAACATATATTGTATTATCTGCCACCTAGGAGAAGGGGTGAAGGAAGAGAGGAAGAAAAAAATTTGGAACACAAGGATTTACAAAGGTAAATGTTGAAAACTGTGCATGTTTTGAGCATGAAAATCTTTATAAAATACTTTGTTGATAAAAAAAAATTATGTTAACTGCCATCAGAATGGTTTATTAGTTATAATCTTTTTGTAATTGGAGGATCTTCTTGATGTTACCATGCTGATTGACTGTTCCTTTCACAAAATGTTTTTTTTTCCCTGAAGTATGCAATGCTGTTTCTTGGCATTTTATCAACAGATGAACTTCTTTCAAAATTGGACTCAATCCTCTCAAACCCTGTTGTAGGTTTATCAGCTAAATTGATGTAATTTTCTTCAATATTGTTGCATCTCAGGGAACAGGGAGATCCAAGCAGAGGGGGAGAAAGTGAGTAAGACTGGAAATTAGTGGAGCAGGCAGAACACACAAAATTTATCAATTAACTTTATGTGTTTTTGGTCTCCTTCCTCTCCCCCCCCAAATTACCATAGAAATACCAAACGTCATTGATCACAGGTCACCATAACAGAAATAATAATATGAAATTTTGAAATATTATGAGAATTACCAAATTGTGACTCAAGCAATATAAACACTTTCTATTGGAAAAATGGTGACTACAAGATATGCTTGACACAGGGTTGCAACAAATCTTCAATTTCTTTAAAACAAAACAAACAAGGAAACAAATAAAAAGA
The DNA here is from genome assembly GCA_023553655.1 of Myrmecobius fasciatus. NCBI lineage: Eukaryota > Metazoa > Chordata > Mammalia > Dasyuromorphia > Myrmecobiidae > Myrmecobius > Myrmecobius fasciatus. The sequence goes on from JAJPUD010017877.1 coordinate 9,504, forward strand.
ATGTAATATCTGAGAAGTACAATATAGGGAAGTGTAATAAAATGAGGTATGATTGTATTCTTCTCTTTTAGATAATTATAAATTGCACCATGTATACTCATAAATACATATTATACACACACACACACACACACACATATGTATATAAATTGTCTTTAATGAGTTTTTTTCTTTTTCCATTTCAAAATTTTTTCAAGGAGTTGTTTTCTTTTTCCAGTCTATCAAATCTATTTTGCAAGGAGGTATATGCTTTTTCCATTTCACTAAATCTATTTTGTAAGGACTTTTCTTCAGATAATTTCTGTTTTTTTCCAAACCCTCTTGCAAAATTTTTGTTTCTTTTCCCTATTTTTCTTCTAAATTTCTTTTAAGATCCTTTTTGAATTCTTCCAAGAGAGTCTTGTGAGATGTGGACCAATTTATAAAATCTTTTGATTTTATATCTCCATATGAAACTCCATATGAAATCCATGGAGAGGATCTGCTTTTAGTCTCAGAGTTTGAAATCTGTTTTTCTCTTTCTTCATAAAAACTATCTATGGTCAGAATTATTTTGGCTTTTTTGGTCATATTTTAAAAGGCTGAGGACTGCTTTAAGGACAAAGGAAGATTGTCCAAGCTTCTTCTACAGGCAACGGTGGCTGTGCTGGGTCAATGCTGACTAATTTGCGATTCTGTGTGGGTGTGGCCAGGCCTTGAAATATTCTGGGTTTTATGGCCTCACTATTTGCTTTTTGTATTTGAGTTGGATGTCTTACTACTAATTTTCTTATCTACTGGCTTCCAACCAGGATAGAGTAGCCAACACTGCTGTAGATTCCTGGTGGTCACACTGCCCTGGATCTCTACATTGCCTGTACCCTTGTGCTTGGGCTCCACTACCTGTGCTCGGCCCATTTCCCTCTGTGCCCAATTGAAATAGACCTTATCTGAAGATCTTCCAAATTATCTTCTGCTAGAAATTTGTTACACTTCAAATAATTGTGGATTCTGTCACTCCAAAAGCAATTCAGAGATTTGACTTGCTGTCAATGTGAGAAACATTGGGGAGAGCTCAGGAAAAAAAAAAAAAAAAAAAAAACATGTCTTTTCTTTGCCATTTTGGCTTCACCTTCAATACATTATTTTCTAAGTAATAATTAAATCTGCAATTGTGTACCCAAAAATATTTCTAGTAAAACAGTTTTAGCTTTATAAGCAGTTTTTTTTGTTTTTGTATTTGTTTTTGTTTTTGCTCAGGCAATTGGGGTAAATGACTTGCCCAGTATCACACAGCTAAGAAGTGTTAATTGTCTGAGATCAGATTTGAACTCAGGTTCTCCTGACTTCTGGGCTGGTGTTCTATTCAATGCGCCACCTAGCTGCCCCCATAAGCAGTTTTTAAAAAGGTAAACAAGGATGCTAAATTTGCTTAGATTTAGAGTGGTTATTGAATCTATACCATGCAATATAGATATGATTAATACTATTAGCCCCAAGTTATTAATAATTTCTACCCTTTGCTCTTGATTAATTAAACTTAGATGGAAAACTTACAATATTAATAGGTTTCGTTAAATATTATAATTGATTAAATTTGATATTCTCTCCAAATATAGAAAAGTATGTTTAGTTGTACTTATAATCACATATACCCAGAAGACTTTTGACTGAGTTTGAAATGCTTGATACTTTTGTTGAAAAGGACAAGTGCATCTTTTAGATTTTATTGTATTTGATAAAAATATTTCTTGGATAAGTGAGCCTTGGTTGTTAATACATACGTTTTCTCAGCTACACTTGTAGAAAGATGATTTACCTGGGTATTTTTTTTGCTTTTTATATATAATTATAGAAGCTTCATTAATACTCTTGAATACATGGATTGCAATTGAAATTGCAAAAATAAAAAAATATATACTGGACATTTATATAGGGCTTACTATACTATCTATCTATCCCAATTTTTATATGTTTAAGTTATGTTACATATTAAATAATTATAGTATTTTATATTATAATAATTATAATATTTATTATATTATAATATTTATAACATTATATAACATAATATATAATATATATGTAATATATTATATAAATATAATAATATTTATAATATTATAATAATTATAATATTTTATAATTTACTATAATCATTTCATTGAATTTATGCTTCTCTTGGTTAAATATATTTAAAAATTAAATTGATTTTAAACAGCAAAACTACAAAATAACTGCAAAATTTTGAAATATCATAAGCAAATTCTATTTTCCATTCTTGAAAGTAAGGTATGATCAGTGAGATTGCAGCTTTAATAAAAAAAAAGAAAAACAAAATTAGAAATCTTGTCATTTGTCATAACAGAAAATCATAAGACTATATGGGGTGTTAAGTGAAGGATGAGTTTGTAGTTTGTGAAATAGGTTATATATATATATATATATATATATAGTCAGAAGGAATGGTTGCAGACCCTTGTCCTGTTAGGTGTAGTAATTATACCCTGCCCTTTTCGCTTCCATTATCATTACTAATTAGGAAAATGTGTTTCACATGTTCCTTAATACTGGCAATACTTTTATTCCAACTCAGCTTCTATATGGTATTAGGATTTCACAAAATCTTTTGGAAACAAACTGCTTCAGAAGTTCTTAAACAGGTCGATGGATGTGAATAGATTTAAATAGTTACTTGTATAAGAAAATGATGAATATTTATTTTGACTTGCTTCAAACTGAAATGTAGCATTCTGTCAATTATAGTTTTAAACATTTTTTGAGCCTTCAGTACAAATGAAGCCCCCATTACACAGAAAACCCCTAGTTTGCACCAGGAGAATGCAAGTTCCTTAAAGCTATACATTACTGCATATTTTGCCTTTTTAGACACAGATTTGTTACAGAAAAATTGCTTAATAAATACTTGTGGAGTTTTCATTTACCAATAGTGTCAGCAAGCCACTACTTTAATTAGAGGTTTTTCCTCTCTAAGAGTAATATGATTACAAAAGGTAACTTTTAGGACTCTCACTAGATTGATTATTATGTCCACAATAAACACAAAATAAAAAACAAACAAACAAAAAAAAAAACAAAACAAACAACTTGGTTTTGTATGTTTCTCATGCTTTGTTTAAGAATTCCCTAATGAACAAAATTGATTTCTTAATTTTATTTTCTCTTTCAATCAGAAAATAATAAGTTGATAACTATAGACTAGATGAGATCTTAGAGACCACTATGTCAAGTATTTTCATCTAAAGATCAGAAAACTGAGGCATAGATGAATTAAAATTATTTCCCCAAAGTTACATAGTAAGTATACAACATGGGATTTACGTTTAGATTTTTCTCATTCCACATGAAATGCCTTCTCAATTACACCACCCTGCCTTTCATGACTTACTCTGTGACTACAATAGGGAAATTGCATGATTTAATGAAAAAAAATTGCTGATTAAAATCAATTAAGCTTTCCAAAGACAGATAATTATATACACTTGTTCTTTAATCTGAAAATTTTCAGATGATTTTGTGGAAGTAAATTTGTTGAAATATTTTTGCAACTCTTGGTACCATTCTAAAGACCAACCAAACCAAGTTATACAGGATGATCTCAAAATCAAGCATTAATCTGTCCTGTATTTTAATTCACTTTCCAGATATCATCTGGATATCTCAATCTAGCTCTCATGCTGGAATTCCAAAGCCAACATAATTAAATACATCAGATATTTTTTCCCTTAAAAGACATGACACTAGAAATGTCACTTTTATGCTGAATATATAACTGTTGATGTGATCACACAAATGGGAACTTAAGGTTATTTTTGATTCTTCTTTTCCCCTCCCTGGCCAGAAGCAAGTAGTTGCCAACTTTATAATTTATTTTTATTTTTATAGTTTATTTTTCCCCAGAGGCTTTCTTGCATGTGATATTTTTTCTCCACTCACATGATCAAAACCTAAATTTAGGCTCTCAAGGTCATTTGCATGGAATATTGTTAAAAGTATCCCAATTATTTTCTTTATTTCAATCTCACCTTTTTCTAATTCTTTCTCTTCAGAGATGTCAAAATTGTCTTTTTGTAGAATATATCTTACTCTGTCACTTGCCTGCTCAAAAATCTTCACTTGTTCCCTATTGCCTATAAGATAAAATATCACCCTGACAAGATCTTTTTTATCATGGGCATTTGATTGCATCCTTCTCCTAGGGAGAAGTTGACA
>JAJPUD010017877.1:16267-30136 GCA_023553655.1 Myrmecobius fasciatus
AGATTCTTAATGCAATCATCCAGGTAAGCCTTCTGAAAGGGAGACCAACTTAAGTCTGCCTTTGTGGCTTCATCTGGGATTGTTTTCATACTGTCAGGATCTGGGGACTGTTCTATTTTTTCTCCGTAAAAGCTTTCTATGGTGAGAGCTCTCTTCTGCTTCTTGCTCATGATTTAAAGTTGGGATATTGGTCAAAAGCAGAGAAAACTGCAACAATTTGTATTTGCCCTGGGACAGTTTGCCGAGTTGACTTCCGGTCTGAGGCTGGTTGGGCTAGATTCGCACTAGGACCACGTTTTCAGCTGCTCTCGATCCACCCTTTACCAAAGGCAGATCTGCCAAAGCACCTGCCCGCAAGCAGAGCAAAGTGGCCCAGGCATCTCCCAGGGGCTTCCTGGGTGCCTAAAATCCGCCCCTCTATCGCAGCCCTGACTTCCACCCCACCTGGAGTCTGATTGCGACCAGTGGCCGATTTCCCCTGAGTCTAACCTTCTCTGGAGTTCTTTCAAGGTAGATTTTTGATAGAAGTGCGTTGTAGTCCAAATGTTTGGCGGAGTCCTCACTCAAAAACCAGTTTGAAGGCTCATTTTGTCTGGGTTTGAGGGAAGGTCCTAGGAGTTCACAGAGAAAGCTGTCTGCAGTTCACCATCTTGGCTCCGCCCCCAGATCCAACCATTCTGGAGAGCATTTTGGAACTATGCTCAAAAAGTTATCAAAGTGTGCATACCCTTTGGCCCAGCAATGTTTCTACTGAACTAATATCCCAAAGAGATCTCAAAAGAGGGAAAGGTAACCACAGGTGCAAAAATGTTTGTGGCTGCTCTTTTTGTAATAGCAAGAAACTGGAAACTGAATGGATGCCCATGAGGAAAATGACTGAATAAGTTATGGTATATTAATGTTATGGAATATTATTGTTCTATAAGAAATGATCGGCAGGATGATTTTAGAGAAGTCTGGAGAGACTTACATGAACTGATGCTGAATGAAGTGAGCAAAACAAGGAGATCATCGTACACAGCAACAACAATATTATAAGATGATCAATTCTGATGGATGGGCTGCTCTTCAATATTGAGATGATTTAGGACAGTTTCAATGGTCCTGTGGGAGCCATCTATATCCAGAGAGAGGCCTATTGGAATTGCATGTAGATTACAACATAACATTTTCACTTCTTTTGTTGTTGTTTGATTGTATTTTATTTTCTTTCTCATTTGATTTGACTTTTCTTGTGCAGCAAGATAATTGTATAAATTGTATATATATACATACATATATATGAACATATCTATAAACATAAATTTGCATATATTGAATTTAACATATATTTCTACCATGCCATTTAGGGGAAGTAGTAAGGGGAAGGAGACTTAAATTGGAACACAAGGTTTCACAAGGACTAATGTTGAAAATTTTTTCATGCATATGTTTAGAAAATAAAAAGCTATAATTAAAAAAAGAAGACTTTCTGGGCAGGTATCTCTATATTTCAACATATATGTGTCTAGGCTAGCTCTTAGTGCAATATTTAAATGTATTCTGGGCAGGGGATTGTGCAGAGGGGATAGGACCAATTTATTCCTAGAGACTGCTTCTCTTATGTGAAGCTAGCTGGTGCAGTAGATAGAGCTTGGAATCATGAAGACTCATTTTCCTGAGTTCAAATCTGGCTTGAGATACTTACTAACTACATACTCTGGACAAATCACTTAACCCTGTTTGCCTCAGTTTCTCATTTATAAAATTAGTCAAAGAGGGAAATGACAAACTGCTCTAGAATATTTTCCAAAAGATTCCAAAATAGGGATCACAAAAAAACCCGATGTAACTGAAAAATGACTGAACAGAAATTTTCTCTTAGTGTTGTGCAAGGTGGCATTCTTTTTTTTTAAACTGTCATATCATGATGTTTATATATTGTTTGAAATAAACTAAATCTCAGATTTTGTTCAAACAAAATATCTATCAAAACGTCTACATTCATATTTTTTAAAAAGCCAAAAAATACAAGTATAAAAGTTTATATTTATCCTGATGGAATTTCATACTATTAGCACACTAATAATGCTTTAGCTAATTGAAATTATTATTTCTAAAACTGGAACTGTTGTCCAGTGTGTTACCTATATATTTCAGGTTATGATAATTTTTTAATTTGATAAATATAATACTTTGTCCTTTATCCAAATCACTGACAGAATTTAAATAGTATAGGGTAAAGTAATAATATTTTGAATTATCCAGTGATTATCCTTCAATGTAATTACATGTCTAATTTATCTTCTTTTTACTCTTAGTCATTAGATTTTATATTTTATTGGCCTTCAATTTCAGAATTTCTTCTATATTTTGTGATGCATCTTGTTCATGTTGAACATATACGCCTCCATTGTAGTTATAATTTAAACTCTTCAATTGGTGTTTAATGATTTATAGCTATAAAACATGGGAAGAATATTGTATTTAAAAAGCCCTTTGTTTCAAGGAGACTCTTGGGATCAATAAAAAACTGTATAGTTTCCTTAAAGGAATCCAATCTGTTCAAAAGATTTTCTAGTGATAAAAAGAAGATATTAGATCTATTTATATTGGCCAATCTGAACAGATTTTATCTATATATTCATATTTGTGTAAATGAAATAGAATATGTAAATTTGTTTGAAATGACAAAGAGCTAAATAAATGTTATGCAATTTTACTGTTAACTATAGTAAACAGACTGTGTAGAATCAAGGGGCTATATGTATATCTTTGTTGCTGCTGCTATTATTATTATTATTCTATGGTTATCCATTGACAATTTAAAAATTACACTTGGAAGTATTAATGCTCATTTGATCTACGGAGGAAACATGTCCACTGAAAGAAAATGATATGATTTCAATCAAGAACTGATTTCCAAGACTTTGTATTAGATACTCATTAGCCACAAGATAAATATCTTTCAAAACATGTCTGAGAGGTCAGGGGTTTAAAAAATATCCACCATTAACCAGATGTGTTTTCAACAAAACGATTCTGCATAGTAACCAGGCAATTAGTATTTTTTGTGTTTTAAATAGGTAGATGAATATTTCATGTTGATAATTAAATTACCCTGTTTGTCAGAGATATATTGCTATTCTCTAAAATATATTTATATTATAACAATTCAGGATATCAGAGTACACTCCTAAGAACATGCTACATTAGAAGAAAAGCAAAACAAAACTTTTTATTTTATTTTTCCTTTATTGGGAAAAAACATTTTGCTTACTATTAAAAATACTTGCTATGGTATATGTGTGTATATATATATATTTTTAAATCATATGCTTATATACCTTGGAATTTAGGAATTTTAGTAACTTTAAGTCCCTTATAAAGGGTGGCAATTGTATCAGAGACCAGATTGTAAAGCAGTAGGGAAGCAATTAATGTAATTGTAAATTAATATGTAAACAAGTATAGTTGCTACAGAGGTCAAAAAAATTAAGACAGATTATCCAGTGGAGAAAATGCTTTTCTTCTCATTGGCAAAGATATAATGGTTAAAAGCTGGGAATTACAGGGTATGTTACTTTTCCATTGTTTTTTTTTTCTTACAAATGAAAAGATAGGTTAGTCTTGAACCCTTTGGAATTGTATCAGAAGTATAGGAAGTTAGCATAAATAGTTTGAGGAATAACAAAAAGCAATAATGGATTTTTTTTTCATGAGGGCCCTCACACTGATATTACTAGACAATGACTACATCATATTATTGCTAAATAGCCATGGAGCCCTGGGTCTGTGCTGCCTGCACTACACATCTGTGCTCTGCGTGCTTGTGCTTGGCCTGTCTCCCTCTGATTGATTGAAGCAGACCTTTTCTGGAGATCTTAGAAATTATCTTTTGTGGTAATTTGTTATACTTGAAATATTCGTTGGTTCTGCAACTCCAAAACTAACTCAGAGCCTGGATTTAATAGTTCATTTGAGGGTTGTAGGAAGAGGTCGGGGGAAAAACAAAAAACAAACAAAAAAAGTGTTTTCTCTATTGTCTTGGCTCTGTTCCAAATAGCATCTATATCCAGAGAAATAACTGATGGTGTCTGAATACCAAGGAAAGAGCATCTTTCTTAAATTTCTTAAAAGTTTTAAAAATTTTTTCAGGTTTTTTTTTTTTTTTTTTTTTTTTGCTGAGGTTATCTGTTTTGAATCCTAGCCCTCTCAAAGAGGCAGGGAATTATTGACAGATGAAAAGAGAATTTGGAACATTTTTTTTTATTTTATTAAAGCTTTTTATTTGCAAAACATATGTATGAGTAATTTTTTAACATTGATCCTTGCTTTTTTTCTGTTTTCTTTTTTTCTGTTACAAATTTCTTCATCACTGAACAATTGGAACTGGTTTGAAACATTTCATTGTTGAAGAGAGTCATGTCCATCAGAATTGATCATCATGTAATGTTGCTGTGAATAATGATCTCCTGGTTCTGCTCACTTCACTCAGCATCAGTTCATGCAAGTCTCTCCAGGCCTCTCTGAAATCATCCTGCTGGTCATTTCTTACAGAACAATAATATTCCATGACATCCATATACTATAATTTGTTCAGCCATTCTCCAATTGATGGGCATCCATTCAGTTTCCAGTTTCTAGCCACTACAAAAAGGGCTGCCACAAATATTCTTGCACATGTGGGACCCTTTCCCTCCTCTAAGATCTCTTTGGGATATAAGCCTAATAGACACACTGCTGAGTCAAAGGGTATGCACAGTTTGATAACTTTTTGAGCATAGCTCCAAATTGCTCTCCAGAATGGTTGGCTCCGTTCACAGTTCCACCAAAAATGTATTAGTGTCCCAGCCCTCCCACATCCCCTCCAACATTTGTTATTATCATTTTTTTTTCATTTTAGCCAATCTGACAGGTGTGTAGTAGTATCTCAGAGTTGTCTTAATTTGCATTTCTCTGATCAATAGTGATTGGGAGCACATTTTCACATGACTAGAAATAGCTTTAATTTCATCATATGAAAATTGTCTGGAACAAAATATTTTTAGAATAAATGTTAAACATTGTTTTTACATGTAACTGGGGGAAAATGAATTGCTAAAAAAAAAGAAGTATTAGACTATGAACTCATGTCCTCTAGATTTAGTGGTAGTAGTTTTCACAAACATAGTAGCCAATGGAACAATAGGGACCAATTAGTCTTTCAGTTCCTAAACATTCTTTCTGTGTCTGTTACATGCCAGATACTCTAACTGCTGAATATACAAATAACTCAACCAATAAATAAATATGTTTTGAGTATTTATTACATACTGGGCATATTCCTAAGTGCTAGGAATACAAAAAGAGAAAAAACAACAACAACAAAAAAAGACAGTCCTTATCTTCAAAGTTGAAAAATATAATGGCACAAGCAACAGCAAAACACACACACACATAAAAAGACAAATCTTTTGTTTATGAAGGGTTTGTGGAAGGCTTTTTGTAAAAGATGGGAGTTTGTGAAATTAAAGTAAGACAGGGAGATCAGTAGTCAGATCAGAAGAGGAAGAGTGTTTTAGGCATGAGGGATACCCAAAGATATTGCCTGGATTTGGGATATGGAAAGTCCTTTTGTGGAAGGGCTGAGAAGCCAAGGTCTTTGAATCAAAGAATACTTGGGAGGAGAAAGGTAAGAAGACTGGAAAAGTAGACAGGGATATTTTATTAAGGGTTTTACATATCTAACAGTATTTTCTATTTGATCCTGAAGGAAACACCTTCTTAAGTTTATTGAGTTAGTATTGATGGTAGTGACATTAGTAAATTGTAGTTTGAGAAAAGCACTGGGGGGGGGGTGGAACCAAGATGGCGGAGTGCAGACAGGACTATCTGTGAGCTCCTCTGACCTTCTTTCAAACCAAGAGCAGATTAAGCCTCTAAACTGATTCTGGAATCAAAGTGCTTCTAAATATTTGAAGTACAATTCATTCCCAGAAGAAGCTACCTTGGAAGAGCTTTGGAACAGGTTTGTTTCAGACAAGCAGGAGGACAGTCTGCTGAGCCTAGACAACAGCACAAGAGAGACTGGGGCAAGGAGTCAGAGCCTGGCAGCTCCCACACACCTGGGCAACTTCTGTGAACCTTTTACACCACTCTGTCCTGGTTGTAAGCAGGTGATTTGGCAGATTTGCCTTTTGTAAAAGGTAAATTGTAAATTACTGAGCCCCAGAAGAATGCAGGACCTAGCTGTGATTACCCAGCTCCAGAAATCAATCAGCAGAACTAACCTAGGGCAAAATTAAAGCAGATGTAATATCTTTTCATTGAGCAGAACTCAAGCCTTAAAAAAAAAGAGTAAAAAATCAAAACCAACTTCACCATAGACAGCTTTCATGGAGAGAGAAGAACAGACCTCAAATCCCGAGTTCTTAAAGGCAAATCATGTTCAGATGAAGCCCCAAAAGGAGATTTTAGCTGGTCCACATTTCACAAGGCTTTCCTGGAAGATGACATAATGGTCTTAAAAGAGAGAAGAAAAATGGGGAAAGGGAATGAGATCATTGCAAGAAGAAATGGAGAACGCCTATAATGCCCTACAAAAGAGTTATGAAAAAGACACCAATTCACGGAAAAACAAAATTTGTGCAATGGAAAAAGAATGAAATGAAAAAAAATTCAATTGACCAATTACAAAATGAGCTAAAAAAAGGTAATGGAAGAAAATAATACACTAAAAACTAGAATTGAACAAATAGAAGTGAATGAATCAATAAGACTTCAAGAATCAGTCAAACTAAAAAAATGAAAAAAATAGAAGAAAATATGAAGTATCTCTTAGGAAAAAGAACTGACCTGGAAAATAGATCTAGAAGAGACAATCTAAGGATTATTGGACTTCCTGAAAGCCATGATGAAAAAACCACATAGACACCATCTTACAGGAAATCATAAAAGAAAACTGCCCTTATTTTTTAGAATCAGAAGATAAAATAGCCATCAAAAGAATTCACCAATTACCTATTGAAAGAGACCCCAAAATTAAATCCCCAAAGGGTACCATGACTAAATTTGCACCAAGGAAAACATATTGCATGCAGCCAGAAAGAAACAATTTAAATATCTAGGAGCCACAATTAGGATTACCCAGCTTCCAACTTAATGGATAGAAGATCCTGGAATCAGATATTCTGAAAGGCAAAGGAACTTGGATTACAGCCAAAAATAAAGTATCCAGCTAAAATAAGCATTATTTTTTCAGGGAAGAAGATGGATATTCAATGATATAGGTGAATTTCACCTATTTCTAATGAAAAGACCCGAAATGAACCAAAAATTGTATCTCCAATCCCAGAACTCAAGAGGAGAATAAAATGATAAAAAGAAAAGAACTCTTAAGAACTATATTTCTGTTATAGGTATAGAGAATGAGGGTATTCATTGATTTTCTTATGATAATATGAAAAAGAAAATAGAGGTGAGGTCACTACCATCAATACTAACTCAATAAACTTAAGAAGGTGTTGCCTTTAGGATCAAATAGAAAATACTGTTAGACATTTAAAACCCTTAATAAAATATCCCTGTCTACTTTTCCAGTGTTCTTACACCTTTCTCCTCCCAAGGATTCTTTGATTCAATGACCTTGGCTTCTCAGCCCTTCCACAAAAGGACTTTCCATATCCCAAATCCAGGCAATATCTTTGGTTATCCCTCATGCCTAAAACACTCTTCCTCTTCTGATCTGACTACTGATCTCCCTGGCTTACTTTAATTTCACAAAATTAAAACAATTAAAAGAAAAAATTTCCAGGGCCAGATGGATTTACATGTGAATTCTACCAAACATTCAAAGAACAATTAATTCCAAAACTACACAAACTATTTGAGAAAATAGGGACAGAAGGTATACTGCCAAAATCCTTCTATGTGACCGATATGGTACTGATAGCTAAACCAGGTAGGGTGAAAACAGAGAAAGAAAACTATACACCAATTTCCCTAATGAATATTGATGCAAAAATTTTAAATAAGATTTTAGCAACAAGATTACAGAAAGTCATCCCCAGGATAGTACACTATGACGAAGTAGGATTTATACCAGGGATGCAGGGCTGGTTCAATATTAGGAAAACTGTCAGCATAATTAATTATATTAATAACAAAATTAACAAACACCATATGATTCTCAATAGATGCAGATAAAATCCAACACCCTTTCCTATTAAAAACATTAGAGAGTATAGGAATAAATGGGCTTTTCCTTAAAATGATCAGTAGCATCTATTTAAAACCATCAGCAAGCATCATATGTAATGGAGACAAACTAAAACCATTCCCAATAAGATCAGGAGTGTTTTCTTGTTTTCTTGCTTCAGTTCATATTTTTTAATATTGTATTAGAAATGTTAGCTTTAGCAATAAGAGAGAAAAAGAGATAAAAGGAATCAGAGTAGGTAATGAAGAAACCAAATTATCACTCTTTGCAGATGACATGATGGTATACTTAGAGAACCCTAGAGACTCAACTAAAAAAACTACTAGAAACAATTCACAACTTTAGCAAAGTGTCAGGATTCAAAATTAATCCACATAAATCATCAGCATTTTTATATATTACCAACAAAGTTCAGCAGCAAGAGATATAAAAAGAAATTCCATTCCAAATACCAGATGATAGGATAAAATATTTGGGAATCTATCTGCCAAGGAAAAGTCAGAAACTATACGAACTAAATTACAAAACACTTTCCACACAAATAAAATCAGACTTAATCAGTTGGAAAAATATTAAGTGCTCATGGGTAGGCAGAGTAAACATAATAAAAATGACAATACTACCCAAACTAATCTACTTATTTAGTGCCATACCAATCAAACTCCCAAGAAATTATCTTACAGATCTAGAAAAAATAGTAGCAAAATTCACTTGGAAGAACAAAAGGTCAAGGATTTCAAGGGGATTAATGAAAAAAAGGCAGATGAAGGTGGCCTTGCTGTACCAGATCTAAAACTATATTATAAAGCAGCGGTCATCAAAACCGTTTGTTACTGGCTAAGAAATAGAGCAGCTAATCAGTGGCACAGAATAGGTTATCAGGACAACCTAGGCATTAACCTTAACAATCTAGTGTTCGATAAACCCAAAGACCCCAGCTTTTGGGATAAATACTCTCTATTTGGCAAAAACTGCTGGGAAAATTGGAAACTAGTGTGGAAGAAATTAGGGCTTGACCCATACCTAACTCCACATACCAAGATAAGATATAAATGGTTCATGATCTAGAAATAAAGAGGGACTTTGCAAGCAACTTAGAGGAACGTAATATAGTTTATCTCTCAGACCTGTGGAGATGGAATAAATTTATGTCCAAAGAAGACCTGGAACTCCTAATTGAACACCAGATGGATAATTTTGATTATATTAAGTTTAAAAGTTTCTGTACAAACAAAACAAATGCAGACGAGATTAGGAGGGAAGCATCAAATTGGGAAATCATCTTTAAATTTCATGGTTCTGACAAAGGCCTCATTTCTAAAATATATAGAGAATTGTCTCATATATATAAGAATTCAAGCCACTCTTCAATATATAAGTGGTCAAGGGATATGAACAGACAATTTTCAGAGGATGAAATTAAAACCATCTCTAGTCATATGAAAAGTTGCTCCAAATCACTATTGATCAGAGAAATGCAAATTAAGACAACCCTGAGGTACCACGACACACCTGTCAGATTGGCTAAAATGACAGGAAAAGAAAATGATGAATGTTGGAGGGGATGTGGGAAAACTGGGACACTAATACATTGTTGGTGGAACTATGAACGGATCCAGCCATTCTGGAGAGCAATTTGGAGCTATGCTCAAAAAGTTGTCAAACTGTGCATACCCTTTGACCCAGCAGTGTTTCTACTGGGCCTATATCCCAAAGAGATCCTAGAGGAGGGAGAGGGCCCACATGTGCAAGAATGTTTGTGGCAGCCCTTTTTGTAGTGGCTAGAAACTGGAAACTGAAGGGATGCCCATCAATTGGAGAGTGGCTGAATAAGTTATGGTATATGAATGTTATGGAATATTATTGCGCTGTAAGAAACGACCAGCAGGACGATTTCAGAGAGGCCTGGAGAGAGTTGCATGAACTGATGCTGAGTGAAACGAGCAGAACCAGGAGATCATCATACACAGCAACAATAGTATTACATGGTGATCAATTCTGATGGACATGTCTCTCTTCAACAAAGAATTTTCTCAAACCTGTTCCAATTGTTCGCTGAAGAAAACCATATACACCAAGAGAGAGGGATATGAAATATGGACCACAACATAACATTTTCATGATCTCTATTGATGTTTGCTTGCATTGTGTTTCCTTTCTCTGATTTTCTTTTTGTTTCTTGTAGATAGGATTTTTCTTGCATAACTTCTCAAGCATTTCAACATTATTAACATGTAGTGGACTTCCTGCCATCTAGGGGAGGGGAGGGGACTGGGGGTAAAATTTATAATGGAAAGCTTTGTAAAGATCAACGCAGGGGAACTACCCATACATATGTTATACAAATAAAAAGCTTTAATTAAAAAAAAAAAAGGATTTCCTGGAAGATAGTGTTTCGATTCTTTTTTTCATCATGACTTTCAGGAAGTCCAACAATCCTTAGATTATCCCGAGTGCCTCAAATAAACTCCAGGTGTTTGGAGTTTGGAGTTTGGAGTTTCTGCCACACTGAGCTGAGTCCCACCCTCACTTCAGGCCTACAGCATTGTTTATCCCTCTGTCTGAGTTAGACAAGACTGATATGAAGTTCTTCAGAAAGCGGTGTCCAAATATTTCTGGATTCTTGACTTGAAGATCAGTTCAGAGGCTTATTTTATTGTTGATTTGAGAGAAGATAGGAGGAGGATGCAGAGAGTCACGTTTTCACTCCGCCATCTTGGCTCCTCCCTCTCCCAAGCCTGGTCGGAGTACTTTCTGAGAGATTGTATTTTCATTCCTGGTTTTGTGATAATCCCACCTTGATGATTGTTTTTGGCAAGGCAGGAGTGACATTTTCTCTAATCTTAAATGTTGACTTGATTCATCTTGCAACTAACAAGTTTCAAAGTCAAGTCATTTTGTAAACATAATTTTATTTTCCTTGACTCTGGTGTCTCTGTATGTTGTGACGAACTTGACATTGACCAGAAGTATGGGTTTTCCTTGTTTAGATGATCAATATTTTTCTTGTTCCCACATATTTTTTATGCTGCTTCAATGTATCACAGAAACTATTTGCCATTCATTCTTTTTTACTTCACATACACATGCTTATTTGGAGCACAAATGGAACACATTCTATTTTCTAGAACTGCTATCTCTCAAAAACAGCTTTCTTTCTTTCTTTTTATCCTTGTGAACCAGAGATTCTCTGATTATTTATAACACATTACCTTAGGAATTCAGCACATAAATTGCTCCTGTGATGTTTGTTTTGCATTCATGCCCATGCACAAAACAAATCATTATCTCCCTTAACATTTTTTGGAACCAAGAACAATAGCAGATTATGTTTCAAGTTTAAGATCTATGACTTACTTAGTGTCAATTTGAATGAATTTGCACCCAAAGCTGCTGAGGTCTTCATTCATATTATTCACAGGAACTGCTAGTTTATCACAGTTAACATCAAACAGTCATAAAACTGCATGAATAATTGCAAATTTCAAGTCTAGCTTTTCTGATATTTAGACCGTGGGCAGACATAGGTTCTAAGGTTTATAAAGTGTGCTTTGATGGAGAGGGGAAAAGCAGTAAGTTTCTTAACATAGAATCCTGTTGATATTGTAGATTTGGCACAAAAGTTCACTTAAGTCCCTTGACTGACTTAAATTGTGCAAAATTCTTCTTTTTTCTGCTTGCAGAGTCTTTGAGCATTTCTCTAAGACTTTTAACTTTTAGGAAGTGAACATGGTGCTTGGAACTACAAACATAATTTGTACATGGAAAGATAATTACCAAAATGCTGTAGGAATATTGTACCAGGAAAAAAACAAAGGACTATAAAGTAGGGAATGGTGGATTTGGACCATTGGGTTGATCTGAAAGATTGATCCTAAAAGCTATCACTGACCCTCATTAAGGAGGGACACTTGCTTAATATAGACTAATTGGTTTAAAACTGTCTAAAAATTGGAGAAGTCAACATGAGGGAAATACATGGTGAAAAGAGGAATAGTATACACACCTGTCAGATTGGCTAAAATGACAGGAAATGATAATGATAGCTGTTGGAGGGGATGTGGGAAAACTGGGACACTGATACATTGTTGGTGGAACTGTGAACGGATCCAACCATTCTGGAGAGCAATTTGGAGCTATGCTCAAAGAGTTATCAAACAGTGCATACCCTTTGACCCAGCAGTGTTTCTACTGGGCCTATATCCCAAAGAGATTTTTAAGGAGGGAAAGGGACCCACATGTGCAAAAATGTTTGTGGCAGCCCTTTTTGTAATGGCAAGAAACTGGAAATTGAAAAGATGCCCACTTCCTTCCGGGGGTGGAGCCATGGTGGCAGAGATCAGACAGGATTCTCTGTAACCTCCTCTAACCTCCCCTCAAACCAACAAAATATGAAGCCTCTAGACTGATTCTGAAGCAAAAAAATCCACAATATCCGGAGAACAACACGATTCTAGAAGAAGATACTCTGGAAGAAGCTCAAAACAGGTCTGTTTTAATGGGGCAGTGGGTGGCCTACTGAACCCAGACTGCAGCACAGGGAGATCGGGGCAGGGAGCTGGAACAGGAGTCAGAACAGGAGTGGGAGCATTGTGCTTTTCACACACCTGGGAGTCTTCTGTGAGCCTCTTGGAACAATTTGTCCTGATTGTGGGCAGGTGGTTTGGAGGGTCTGCCTTTTGAGGGGGATAGATTGTGAACCACTGGACCCCTGATGAGCATCGTAACTAGCTGCCATTACACAGCACCTTAATGCAATCAATCAAACAACAGGTCTGATAAGCACCAGAAATAATTCAATCAGCGGAGCTGCCCAGCCCTGACATAATTCAATCAGCAGAACTGCCCAGTTCCTGAAATAACTCAATCAGCAGAACTGCCCCAGGGCAAATTAAAGCAGCTGTCCCACCTTTGCCCTAAACAGACCTCACACCTTTAAAAAAAAATGAATAAAAAACCAAAAAGAGCTCTCACCATAGACAACTTTTATGGAGAGAGGGAAGAACAGACCTCAAATCCTGAGGCCCCTAAAGGTAAAGCAACTCCAGAAAAAGCCCCAAAGAGAGACATAAATTGGTCTCCATGTCACAAGGCTTTCTTTGAAGATTGCATAAAAAATCTGAAAAGAGAGTTAGAAGAAACATGGGGAAACGAAATAAGATCACTGCAAAATAAAATAGAAAAAATGGAAAAAGAATGTAGTGAACAAAAAAATGTAATTGGTCAATTGCAAAAGGAACTAAAAACAGTAACTGAAGAAAATAAGACATTAAAAATTAGAATAGAACAATTGGAAATGAATGACTCATCAAGACTTCAAGAATCAGTTGAACAAAAACAAAAAAATGAAAAGATAGAGAAAAACATGAAATATCTCCTAGGAAAAACAACTGACCTGGAAAATAGATCTAGGAGAGACAATCTAAGGATTATAGGGCTTCCTGAAAGCCATGATGAAAAAAAGAACCTGGACACTATATTCCAGGAAATCATAAAAGAAAACTGCCCTGATATTTTACACCCAGAAGGCAAAATACTCCTTGAAACAATCCACCGATCACCTCCTGAAAGAAACCCAAAAATTAAGTCCCCCAGAAATATCGTGGCTAAATTCCAGAACTATCATACCAAGGAAAAGATATTACAAGAAGCCAGAAAGAAACAATTTAAATATCGGGGAGCCACAATTA